>BQNB010008921.1:1181-88392 GCA_026074375.1 Tanacetum coccineum
GGATCCTCATATTCTATGGTTAACTAACTTATTTAATAAGGTTTTTCATAAAAATGTGGTGTGAGTTGTCTAATATCTAATTTAATAATTGTCATTATTTCCAAAAGGTTATGCGGAGGAGTCTAATTGATGGGAATTGTTGCACATAACAAAGATCATTCAAATTCCAAGCCAAATTATAAACGAAGCAGAAGCTTTATTCAAATACCAAGCCAAATTACAAAATCAAATTCAAAGGTACCAAACCCTAATTCCAAAAAGTTACGAAACAAATATTCAAAGGTACAAAGAAAACTAATGAAATTGGCCTCTATTTATAGGCAACCAATGACCCAAAACCTACCAAATTCTAAACCAACACAAATTAGGAAATAAAACAAAAACTAATATCTATCCAAAACCAAATTTACCAAACGCCCCTTAGAGTTTAAGTCACTTTTCTAACAATCTCCATTGTGACTTGAACTCCTTCAAATGTCCAAACCAAATTCAAAATTTCAAATTCCAAACGCTGGAGATGCTAGCCAAATTCAAAACGAACGATCCGAAACAAACGCCGGTGACTTCAAAACGTACAATCAAATGTTAATCGACAAATTCAAACTCGGTTAACCAAACAAACAAATCGGCCCAAACGATCTTCAACAAAGACAATCAAATTCGAGCAACTAATCTTCAAAAGCCCGACGAACGAAGATCCAAAATTTCAAACTAACAAATTCCCAAACGATCGAACAAACATCAAACGACCCGATTATTACCAAGTCTTCAAACACCAAAATCGATCTTCAAATTCCAAATATCAAATACCAAATTCTAATGACCCACTTATTTGATAAGTATTACGGTCCAAATATCAAATTCAAATTCCAAAGACCCACTTATTAGATAAGTATTACGGTCTAACTTCAAACTTATTATCCCTATCAAACAAATTCAAGTTATAAAATAACTTGACGAACGAGCTCTAATAATTCAAACGCTCCAAATATGATACAAATAATAATTCTAACGACCCACTTATCTAATAAGAATTACGGTCCAAATTCAAATACCAAATAAACGAGCCGAAACATCTAATGGATCCACCGTAACCGATTATTCCAAAAAATTCCTAACGAATTCCAATCTAATATTCGATACCAAATTCTAATCCACTAGTTCCAATGGCTAATTCTTTGACAAAATCCTAAACAAACCAAAAACAAATACTAATGCAAAGCCCAGTTTCCAATCCAAGACCAAGACGAATAAAATCATAACCATAACCACAAAGTCAATCGAAACAAACTAATTCCAAGAGACAAAATTCAATCGTACCTTGATATTCGAATCACAAATATTGATCTTTCAAGCCAAAACCAAAACAAACCTTTTTTTCTTCTTTTTCTTCATGGCTAAACAAACCTAGCTCTTGATACCACTTGTTGGTAATTAAAAGCACAAAACAAACAATCAAATTCGAACAAACGAAGCAGAAGCTTTATTCAAATACCAAGCCAAATTACAAAATCAAATTCAAAGGTACCAAACCCTAATTCCAAAAAGGTACGAAATAAATATTCAAAGGTACAAAGAAAACTAATGACATTGGCCTCTATTTATAGGCAACCAATGACCCAAAGTCAACCAAATTCTAAACCAACACAAATTAGGAAACAAATCAAAAACTAATATCTATCGAAAACCAAATTTACCAAACGCCCCTTAGAGTTTAAGTCACTTTTCTAACAATTAATTTGATTGTAAGTAGAAAAATATATCAAGTTTATGAATACTTCCGAAAGGATGGAGTTTAATCACATACCTTATTCTAAGTTGCTTATTTATGATCATTTAACATATTTCGAAATTGATTAATAAAGTTGAATAGTTCAAGAATCATTAGTTATTACCGTTGCAAGCTAAAAACAACATATGTAAGCTTCCTGGTGGTTAATTTTAGAATAATGTAGATTATACATGCTATTTCTTCTTATGAAAAGTTTAGAATGCTCGCAAAAAGTGTTCTTTTTGAATAAACCCGTCTCAAACCATACGAACACATGCCATTCAGATTTGAATTAACCACTAATTAAAGAAATCATACTTTTTCTTTTTTAATGTATGGTTGCTAATCACTAATAATTTTTTTCTGTTGATTTTTTCTTTTTTTAACAAATTTGTTTTTTATTATATACAATTGCCACTTAAGTATGTTTTACATCTTTTATGTTTTAAGTCAGTAACTATAGGAAGATTATGAAGTGAATAAAGTTTTTATTAATTCATTAATATTGAGATTAAAATTTATTATAGTAAAAATGATGTAAAAAGTAACACTTAACTTAATTCATATATTCTTTTTTTAGTATTTTCGAAACACGTATGGGGTTATAAGTGTTAATATAAAAAGTAATATATGTTATCAAACTCTTATTAAATGTCAACATACTTTACGTGTGTTTGTTGTTGCACATATATTAAATTCCTTTTATAATGTTGCAAAATTTTATTTGTATCATAATGTAGCATTAATATTTTTTATTCTTACATCTAATATATCATTTATTTACATAATATCACAAATTGATCTCTTATATAAACACTATTCAAGAATTTTAAATTTAGGTTCCTTCAATTTTACGGGTCAATAAACTACATTGTTGTTTCAAGACCCGTAGCTTTTCACACATGGATAAATATACGTTGATATTTCAAGAGTCAAAAGCAAAAGAGGTTTGAAGGTTGTCGTTTATGATGAGGCTGATAATATCTTGAAAACTACTACAAATGTTGTCTACACAGAAGCACTTCAAGATTTATAATCAAGGTTCAAGAGGTATGTACAATATACATATGACATGTTTTATACCATATGTACAATATACATATATTTTAATTTGTACAGTACCGTAAGTTACTTTGATGTAGAAATAAAGAAAGTACGTTGTTAATAAATGGACTTTTTATGCTAACAAGTTTGGTTTATATTTATGAATCAGTTTGATTTTATATATCGGAACAATATTTTTTAATGAATATTCTTAAGCTATATGAACTATAGTTCTTCAACCTACTGTTTGGATCTCTACTTAACTATATTCTTTCTTTCACTTATATAATGGAAACACTTGACTTCAATACTACAAGCATAAAAGCTTGACTAAGGTTCACGATCCGGGTTGACACTAAATAAAACATTGACACTACAATCAGAATTTCGTAAACAGAAGTAGAAAACCACAATCGTTGGCTCACACTTCAAGTCCGTTCCACTTTATCCAGTAATATCTGGCTTTCGTATATTACACATTTTAGATTATAACATTTAGCAGAAAAGAGGCATCAATATGTTACCGAAGGTATTGATCATCACTTTCGGAACTAGTTGAAGCAACAAGCTTCACACAAGTGAACAACCAAAAGCAACTACCAAAAAACATTAAGGTTACTTTTTATGAGAATAAGAACACATGATCGAGTATAGAACCATGAAATTTTAACAGCATTCACTGATTAAATCATGTAAATAATGTTATTTGCCTTCTATTTGATACAAGGGTGTCATAACCTCTTCACTAAAGTTAAGTAGCATGGATTCTTACACTTTTACATACATAAAACCAAAACGCAGAGTGGAACAATAAGATTAAGGAAGTATCAGTAACAATCCCGAAAAGAAGAAGAAATTTGAGCAACATAGAGGACAATAGAAAACACCCTACTTTGAGGACAACCGTCTGCGACATCTTCCGGGCTGTATTCGCGGAGAAGCTTCACCCAAAACAACCTCATTTACCAGATCCTTGAAGATTAATCTTTCAACTTCCAATGCAATTACACGATGTTCACCGTCATAATCTGTCCAACTTTCTGCACGATTCAGTAGTGTAATACAAAGTTTTCATACTGGGGACGGCCACATGCGCTTTCATGGAAGTGGTGAGTTATGTATGCAATTTTTGCAAACCACTGGGGCTATTTGGCACTTTTTTCTCTATTTTTATAATTTATTCAACTGAAAATTCATCATCAACTGTTGTAAGAGTTTTAAAAACGTCGTTTAACAAAATTTGAAGATTTAAAACGTGTGTTTATTTTTATAAAGAAACTTTCTATTAAATCATTTGGGGATATCCGGGAACGTGTCGAATTATTTAGTTTTATCACCTTCATTATATAATACTTGGGAAGTATTATATAATTATTTAAACATTTTATTTTAAATTTTCTCCTTTTTATATAAAAATGTCATTATATTATATACTATTCAGTTTATCTTTAGGTTGTGTTCTTGTCATATAATGACAGTGTGAGCTATATAGGTCATTTTTTCAAAACGGTAATATATACGGAAAATATTACACACTTAGTTTACCTTTGATATATAATTATTTACCAACCACCAAACTATTACAAACTTTAAATCTAAAAAAAAAAAAAATATCTTTTCTTCAAACGTGTCCCGTTGGGGTATTCATTCATCGGAAACCAAGTACATATCTGCGTAGTGGGTCATAGCCGTTAAGATAAACCGCAACTTTTTGGTCGAGCCGTTTCAGTTTCCGTTTCGTCTTGTACTCAATGTGTACATTCCCGCCAATCGTTCTTCATCATCGATGTGAGTTTATAGCCCCTCTTTCACTTGCTTTACATTTACTTTACAAATCTCGGGGGAGAATAATGCTAAACACATATTGATTTACATACTCATTTACGAATCGATTACTTGATTTTATATCATACTCTTTTCTATTATGGATTTAAGTAATCAAAGCTATTACAAAAATAAACAGTTAATTTTTTATTGACAAAAGGTGTTGTCGGTTATCTCTTGTTTAAGTGTTTGACTAAGTGATCATAACCCACCATCTTCCATTATCTGAACTGTTAAATTATTGACCGGAGGGACCGGATAAGGATGCGCGAGGGTATAAAAATAGATCTATTTGGGATTGACTCCTTTTTAGGTGAGTAGCTCTCACTAGTTTGACGGTATGGTAACACGAATCATGCGGAAACAATTTGGATGTTTACGGGTTTGAACAGCTACCATGGGCCTTTATTTGCATTAATTTGAGACATAGATGTCGAGCTTCTTGGTCATGAGATTAGTGCAAAACAGACTGATATTATTTATGTGGTTCTGTATTGTTTGTCGACCCAATACATTTTTGGAAAATCATCGATTCTCTTCTGTTCCATACTACTTATTGAACAATATAATTTCTGAGCATGTTTCATTATATTGCACGCGAAGCTAATAATACACTAAACTCTTTTGGTTCTACATTTACTCTTACATTTTTGGCGATTATTATAAGGATTGAAATAATCACATACTTTATAAATCTTTGGATTTCAACATTTACATTTATACTTACAAAACTCTATGAAACTCACCAACTTTATGTTGACACTTTTAAGCATGTTTTTCTCAGGTGAATTAGATGCTTGGCTTACTTGATGTGCATTGGAGTCTAAATTGACAAGATTTCATTTATGGATTTCTACTTACATACAAATGATCAAATCTCGTTGGATTATTTTCAAGCTTTTCATTGTGATGCAATTATGGGACAAATGTTATATCAATTTCAAAGAAATCAACGAGATTACTTTTCAAACGACACATTTAGAGGTCGTTCTCTTGTATCTTGTGCTATTGTATTATGAAGTAACACTCCCGGACATATTTCTGCTGCGACACATTTTTGGGGGTGTTACACGTATGGTGTTTTGTTAAATCAGCAGTGAATGATGGAACGGTTTTGAGTGTAGCACATAGTTGCAGTTGCCTCAGCCCATAAGAATAACGGTGCAAAAAAAAATCAACATTGTTCTAGCAGCCTCTACTAACGTGCGATTTCTGCGTTCCATAACTCTATGAGGTGTCCTAACAGCCAATGCTTGATGAGAGATGCCAAATCCTTATCAAAATATTCTTAAGCACGTTGATTCTTAATTTAGCGCGTTGTCGATTCTTACAATTTATGATGAGTTTTAGAATAACAATATTTTTCTTCAAGAAGGTTATGATGACTTTCGGCTTCATCTTTAGATTTGAGAAAGGTATACCCACGTATAACTGAGTAATCATCCCATATTACCAGAACAAACTTTTCCAATGAATCTTTCAAAGCTCATCCGGCCCACACAAAATTCCATATGGGAAGTGTAACCCCCTCTGCCTTTAGAATTTAGAAGGTTGTGGGTGGGTGAGAGGACGCCTTTTTGCCTTTTCCTTGTCACAAGAAGACAAAGATGTTCTCTTATTGGTTATTTAACATCCTTTGCGGCAAGCCTCGGCTGCCACGACGCTCCCCATCACCCATCCCCCCCCTCCCCTCCTCTCCCGCGCACCCCCATTGCGCTCAATTGCCCTCGGTGTCCCCCCCACCACATCTGCCCACCCAGCTCTCGCCCCCGACACTCTCGAAGACGAGAAGTAAGCTAAATAATAACTTAAGACTTGGTAGAAGTGTGGAGCATGAGCAAATTGGAGATGCAGAAGGCCATTTCATAGAGATTTGATGGTGTTAATATTTGTTGTGAGATATCCTTTCAACAAATCAACACTTTTAAGATTTCAAACATAGCACCGTATTCCTTCTAAACGACCTTAGTCTGAATCACAAAAATGAGCAAACCGAGACAGTTGTGCCCAAAGCCTCAACGAAATCAACCCTTGTATTCAAAATATTCCCCCATGAGATCGCCATAACCATAATTGCAGCCATATGATCATTTCCTAAGCGGACAAAACTTCCATACGAAATTAATAATTGATAGCTTTAAGTTGCCTGTCAATGCTTTGGAAGAAAACCCCCCCCCCCCCCCCCCCCCAGAGTCGACGCACCATAAATAAATTTGGACAACCTGCCAAGAAAAGATGTAGAATTTGGAAACCGTTTGCTAGAAGGTTCATGTGGGTTAGAGATACATGCATTATCACCATTAGAGCAGTCAGATTGATACTTAGATTTTCTGGGTCGACTAATTTTTCCACTTGAGTCAAATAGTCTTCCAATTGGTGACCACCTACGGCAAATTCTAGGTTCACTAGGTGTAGGTGAAGCAAGTCTTTATTTGGATCCTACTTTCTTAGGTTTCTTAACATTCGGCTTATGTTTCTTTTGTTTTGCATATTTTGAAACACTAGCACTTTGTTTAGTATCACGAGAATTTATGTCATTTACATAGGTAAGCACACATATATCATGATTAGTAGTAATTAAGCATTGCTTACACATAGCACAAACAACTTAAGCTTTATCATTCAAATACCACTTGGGGGTGATACCTTAAGGTTCTTTATTATTGAAAGCAGTAAATCCTATGTGTTCTTCTACTTTAGCTTCTTTATTTCTTCAATGCATTACTTTTAGACGCAGAAGGGACCCTATCATTCTTAATATTGCTCTAGGCTTTGGTTTCTTTTTTTTTTTTGGTCTTTGAGTGTTGTCTACTCCTATAGAAATGATCAATTTTGAATCATACACAACAGAAGGATTTGCTTTTCGAATTTATACTTGCCATTTACAGACTCTATTATTTTTGCTGATACTTGCTTAAGATAATGAGGATTTGGATAACCTAAAGCCATTTTCTGGTTTTTGTGTGGTTAAAACGAGTTGGCTTAGCTGTAGCTTGTGACATTGTTTGAATCGATTGATAATTGTTTTACCAAAATGTTATAAATTCCTTTATCTTTTTTCAAGTTCAATTTGTTTAGCAAGTAGTTCGTCTTTACGAATTTTGAAATCAGACTTCAATTATTTATTCTCTAGTTGAAGGTTAGAAACAGTTGATTTTTCTTTTAAAAGTTGGTTATTTAAATTTGTAATTTTCTCATTCAAAGTCGTTATTTGTTTAGCGGAACTTAAATGTAAAGCATTTATCTTTTTAGTAAGACATTGTTCTTGATAAACTGACTTTTGATAACCGCTTTCAAGTGTGTCATATTTTTCTTGATTGATTTCAAAACATTTTTTATTGCTCTTATTCTAGTAAGATCAGTGGTAAAGTCAAGAATTGGTTTCAGCATTTTGCGATTTGACCATGTTGATCCTTTCAACTTAAGTGGCTTTATTTTTATATAATTATTCAAAATGAGTACGTATTTCCTCAACAGTAGCAGGATTTTAGTCTACTGTTCCCCCACTTTGTTCCACACTAGAAGCATCAGAGATAACATTGTTGTCATTCTGTTAAAATGGGCTCTAGTAGCTCAATTTACTGCTCTTCCTGAGTAAATATATTAAATATCTCATTATCATAACAATTTTAAGAATCAGGTACCTCAGATGTACCATCTGAATCATAGACGGGAGTTTTGCCAATCTAAATACCCGATGTCGATGCTTGCTGCAAATTAGCCATTACACACCCCCCCCCCCCCCCCCCCCCCCCCCCCCCCCCCCCCCCCCCCTTCATAGTTAGCATTGACGTCCTCAATCACATCATTATCCCTACAAGCAATGGATCCCTGCCTTTTCTTTTTTGTGCAATCAGCAAGTGAAGATATGAGCACCTTCCTCATTGGTCTGATGTGCTGTTCTAGCATAATGACCCAATCCTTTGTAGTTGTAATACATTATCTGATTACATTATTTCCTATTGGACATATTCCCTCAGCCGTGCATACTACAACATTTCCATTCCCATTATAATTTGCGTTCTGATGAGCAATCAGAGGAGCAATCCCTGGAACAACAATAAGCCCATTCTGATTCCCAACATTTTGAACTCTCAAATTCTGAACTACATTATGAACAACCTGATTCTCGACATTCTGTACCGCATTATATCAATTTTGATTCCTTGCAATCTTCCTAGCATATTATCCAACCTGGTTCCCACCATGACCTCCAATCATCTGTATCTGTCTATCTTGCCCCATATTCATACTCGGTTGTGCAATCTGCCTGTTGCGTGGGTTTGATGAAATTCTCTGATTGTTGTTGGTTGGTGTAGAATAGTTGAGTTTGAATGCTTTAGCCATTAAAACAAGTGTCATGTTTATTGCAGTTGTGGGATCTAAAATGTCTTCGGGATTTGGCATTGGTTGTTGCATGTAGTTCTGGTTGAATGATGGTTGTGGGTTGTAGTTATTGTTAGGTGGTAGATGTTGCATGTAGGTAATATGCGATGGGTGATCTTGGTGAAACACCGGATAGTTGTACAGGGTTTGTGAGTGTGCCATTAATGCCAGGGGATCATGTGCTTTTGCAAGTATATCGCTATGATTTCATTTAACTTACGCTTGATGATATTTCAAGAAATCATACTACTCAGTGTAGTCCACTTGGTTTAGATACTTTGTTTGATGAACAGTGGTGACAGATCGATTCCATTCCGGCTGAAGATTATTTAAGAACTTAAGATTGCTGGCTATCTTTTCTGGAAAGTGTTTTTCTCGGAAGAAATCATTCATTACCTTCGAGAAGCGATGATAGTACGATTCAATTGATTCTCCTTCAGTAGATTTGAATTTTTCCCATTCATTAAAAAGTTTAGCTAAAATCTTGGTGCTCCAATCGTAGTTCCTTCTTATCATCTATCAACACAGTAACCAATCACCTTAGATGTCTTACACTGTATCAGCAGCAATGATGTCCTTATGGAAGACTCATAAGGATAGTCTGAATTGCCTGATCATCAGCTTCTATTTGCTTTGCTTCTTGATCAGTGAGTTCATCATCTGTATGCTCATGAGTGGACTCAGCTACATGTGGTACACTGTTAGGATCACCAGGTTCACGGATAATTCGTCTTATGTAGGGACCATTCTTGATTGAGTTCACAAGCAATTTCCCATTAGGTTTACTCTTTGTTTAACGAAGAAGACGAGAAGACTATAGAACATAATTGTCTTTGTTGAGCATAGGTGGACGGTTTTCACAACCAGCAGCATAGATATCTTGTTGAGTCAACATTGCAAGAGTGATGTGAAATGATATAGAAGGATCGTTTTAGTAATTAGTGATTGTGGTTTGTTATGGAAATCTAGGTCACGGGATTTTACAAGTCTTGATTAAACCGAGAAAAAAATAAGACTTTTGCGGGATTTTACTAATAAAAAAGAAACCGAGAAAAGAATTCAAAAAGTAGAATTTCTGATTTTACCGAAATTGCTTTAACCGACTTTGGTTTTATGCTTGGATCAAAAATAAAATTCGGTGAAGTTTACTGAAATTGGTATAAATCGCCCAAGCTTAATTCGGTATAAATCGCCCAACTTTCTCGCTATAAATCGCCCAACTTTTTTCCGTATAAATCGCCTAACTTTTTCGGTATAAATCGCCTAAGTTTTTTGGTATTAATCGCCTAAATTTTTCGGTATAAATCGCCTAAGTTTTTCGGTATAAATCGCCCAATACACCCAATGTATAAATCGCCTAGCTTTCTTGGTATAAATCGCCTACAAAACAACAATTCTACTTGTACTTTTTTGCTAAAGATTGGATCTTTGTTCCCACCTTCTTCTCCAACCGATTGTACTATCAAAAAAACTCCATGAAAAAAATTGAATAAGGTTGAGATTAGACCACTTTAGACTCAAATAAGCCACACGAAAAAGGACCAAATAAGCTAGAATAAGCTTGTCTAAAAACTTTTTCAAACCGAGAACCCCAAACGAAATAACCAAACAAAAAAAACTTGTAGAACAACCGAAAACAGTTATGAAACCAAGAAAATAAGCCACGAAAAGGACTTTTTGGTGCGAAATAAGCTTAAACTCAAGAAATAAGCAAAAACACTATAAGCTTTTTTAAAGAGATGGAAACAAAATAGATAAGACGAGAGTTTTTGTTTCCCATCTCAGTCGTACTAGCTAGGTAACAGTGAAAAAGGAGACGAAAAGGCTACAATAAGCACGAATAAGCAACCACATGAACCACTAAGCACTCCTTAGCTCTTGATACCACATGTTAGCCTTATATCTTTCACATAAACCACACGAAATAAGAGATGAGTTTTAGAGAGAGAGAGAGAAGTTTAGAGAGAGAAAGAGGAAGAGAGAAAAATGATGACTTTTTAAGAGAGAAATGAGAAGCAACACCCTTCACCACATGAGGTGAGGGTATTATATTGTACCAAAGTGATTTAGGAACATAGTTGGTGCGTTTTGGGTCTTAGGGGTTCGTTTACATGGGCGTTAGCCCGAACCTACGGCCAATTGCTTTAATGAATCTCACGTAAAACTACGTTTTCCTGTACAAAGCTCGAGAATAATAATAACCATCACTTTACATAAAAACACGACTAACACATATAAATATACCTCCATGGAACTTTTATTCGATCCACTCACAACCCAACGTATGAGTATGAAAGTATAGTTAATTTGCATTAACTACTCATATCTAAAAACTGATGATTTTTTAGTAAACACTTTCTTCATAGCACAACTATTATACCACACACGCGAATGAATACAATAATGTCATTTTCATTCCTATCAAAAAATTAGGCCAATTTAGACTCTTTCCTTACATTTTAGATATCTACAAAAACGTGTAGATTGGCGAAAATATCTTAAGTTTAGATATCTTCTGACATCGGTCATTGTCCACGGCTATAAAGGAATAACTTTTAACAACTATCTTTTCGACGGATCAACATGAAATTAGCACGAGCCGAGATTTAAACCCGTGACATTTTATCTACAAAATCTTTTTAATAAACCTATAGGTTTTTTGAAGATGGGTACCAATTAAACCAAAACCATTTGATCTTACATTTTTGTTATTATTCCCTACCTAATAAACAAGTTTTTTTTAACTTTTACCATACCTTGATTGCATTGAGCGGCTATACAGAGGTGTTAACATGGATCTTGTGCTCTTAGAGAAAATGTTTTACCATGTTGAACCATAAAGATGGTAAATCAACTGCATTTATCATGGGAAATCTTTGATTTTCAAAATTTAAGGTTAACTAACTTATTTAATAACTTTTTCATAAAAATATGGTGTGAGTTGTCTAATATCTAATTTTTATGAAACTGCTTATAGCGGGTTTTTGGGATTGTTATTAGAATAAAAGTTTTAAGGACTATTTGTGTTGCTTATTTAAACTTCTTATAATGAAATTTAGAATTAAGGAAAGAAAAAATTAAAAAAAATTAGGTGCTTTTTAAATTATATAGTCCATATTCCATTTATCCTCTTCATCCTCGACCAATTATCTCATTTTAATAATAATTAAAAATCTTTCTTTTGTGTAGGGCACAAATGTATTATATGGACCATTTTGATGTTGCTGTCACTGAAGATTTACTCGAGAAAACTTTACCATTGTGGGGAAAACTCTCTTAAGCTAAATTTATGTGCCAAGATAAAGGTCTTAGCTAGGGAGTAAAAACTTCATACTTATGTTCTTGGTGTTTTATGGAGGGTTGTGCATACAATATTATAATTTCCATGAGGTTTTTATAATGTTTATGCTCATTGTTACCATTGATATGTTTACTACATTTTTGAGTAATGTTTTACAAGATACATGTTTCATTGGAGATTAATTTTTTTGTAAGTATAGATATAACATTTCAAGTTTTTGAATTACTTTCTCGAAGAATGGAGTTTTTAATCACATACCTTATTCTAAGTTGTTATTTATGATCATTTAAATATTTCAAAATTGATTAATAAAGTTGAATAGTTCAAGAATCATTAGTTATTACCGTTGCAAGCTAAAACAACATATATAAGCCTCCTGGTGGTTAATTTTAGAATAATGTAGATTATACATGCTATTTTTTTCTTATGAAAAGCTTAGAATGCTCGCAGAAAGTGTTTTTTGTTGAATAAAAGCGTCTCAACCTATTTCCAAAACACATGCCATTTTCACATTTGAATTAACCATTAAATAAAGAAATCGACTTTTTCTCTTTTTTAATATATGGTTGCTAACCAATATTTGTTTTTTTCTGTTGTTGCTTTCTTTTTTTTTCAAATTTGTTTTTTTATTGATATACATTGCCTACTTAAGGTATGTTTTACATCTTTTATGTTTTAAGTCAATAACAAATGTGAGGTTGAAAGATTATACGATTATGGTACATGTCTTTTTTTTTTGATTGAATTTTTTTATGTTTGTGACTTACATGCCTTTTGTTTAGTTGTTATAGCTATAAACATTGTAATCACACTAAATGTAATCACACTAAAAGTGATTTCCTATTCAGTTACCGATTCAAAACCTATGTTTTTCATTCCCACGATTCAAAACAAATTAGATCTACACTATATACCGATTCAAAACACTGTTATTGTTCAATTTTGTTTTTCTTTTTCTGCATTTGAACTAATTGATTTTTATTGAATTTGAGAATCTTATTATATCACACCTTATTTTGGAAATCTCAAGGTAAGTGACTTTTAAAGTTACTATTATTTAGAAAAGTTATGTGTTTAATGATTTAGAAAAGTTATATGTTTGATGATTTTGAAGTTGCTATTATTGTAATTTAGCTATGATTCAAAAGGACACTACATAAATGTTGGTGAAAAACTAAAGATACTCAATTTAGTGATTACTAAGGGACACCCAAACAAGGTACTCTTTGATATGATATATTTATACATTTGAGATTTTCATTATATTATTTTTCTTGAATGAATTATTATCAAATAGATAGAATTGTGGTAACATCTTAAGTGCATAATATGAGAGTTTTCTTTGCAAATTGGCCTCATGTTACTGTTAGACCAATATAGTATCTTTAGTTTAAAGGACTTATGTCATGATGTCATATTGTTGTTTTACATCAAACACTTTCTTTAAAGGTTCTTTTATTTAATTCTTACATGTATCATAAATCCATAATAATAGAAAGATTTTTGGCTGTTTTTTCTCTTTAGGTTGCACTCACCGGCTATACAGAGGCGTTAACATGGATCATGTCCTTTTATAGAAAAAGTTTTACCATGTTGAAACGTAAAGATGGTAAATCAACATGCATTTATCATTGGAAATCTTAGATCCTCATATTCTAAGGTTAAATAACTTATTTAATAACGTTTTTCATAAAAATGTGGTGTGAGTTGTCTAATATCTAATTTAATAATTGACATTATTTCAAAAAGGTTATGCGGAGCCGTCTAAGATGGGGTACTGAAAACTGTTGCACATAACAAAGATCATTCAAATCCTATCAAGGTAATATTCCAAGATATTTGTATGGTGTTCTAAAACTTTTGAGACATAATGGGGTTTTGCAACTCTTGAAGAGGTGTTTGGGCTGATTCCAAATAGCAACTTTAAATTGGAGATTGGGTCGTTTTAAGGGGTGTTTGTATTTGCTTAAAACTGCATTTTAATGGTTGTTTAAGCTAATTTATTGTGAGTATATTTTCATATCACGAATTCAATTGTACAATTAATGTCAAGCCATTTCGACCATCTAAATCACCATTATTGTTCAATTTTCTTTTTCTTTTTCTGCATTTGAACTAATTCATTTTTATTGAATTTCAGGATCTTATTATATCACACCTTATTTTGAAAATCTCAGGTAAGTGACTTTTGAAGTTATTATTATTTAGAAAAGTTATATGTTTGATGATTTTGAAGTTGTTATTATCGTAGTTTAGCTACGATTCAAAAGGCACTCTGTATATGTTGGGTGAAAAAATTAAGATACCTCAATTTAGGGATTTCCATGGTACATTTGATATGTTATATTTTTACACGTTTCTGAAATCCATAATAATAGAATGATTTTTGGTTGTTTTCTCTCTTTAGATTGCATTGAGCGGCTATAGAGAGGTGTTAACATGGATCTTGTGCTCTTAGAGAAAAGGTTTTACCATGTTGAACCATAAAGATGGTAAATCAACTGCATTTATCATGGGAAATCTTTGATTTTCAAAATTAAGGTAACTAACTTATTTTATAACTGTTTCAAAAAATATGGTGTGGAGTTGTCTAATATCTAATATTTATGACGACTGCTTTATAGCGGGTTTTTCGGATTGTTATTAGAATAATACTTTTAAGGACTATTTGTGTTGCTTATTTAAACTTCTTATAATGAAATTTAGAATTAAGGAAAGAAAAAATTAAAAAAAAATTAGGTGCTTTTTAAATTATATAGTCCATATTCCATTTATCCTCTTCATCCTCGACCAATTATATCATTTTAATAATAATTAATCTTTTCTTTTGTTGTAGGGCACAAATGTCTATGTGGGATATATTGATGTTAATGTCACTGAAGATCTACTCCGAGAAAACTTCAAACATTGTGGGACAATCACTTAAGCTAAATTTATTGTCTAGATAAAGTCTTAGCTAGGGAGTAAAAAATTTCATTACTTATGTTTTGGTGTTTTATGGAGGGGTTGCGCATACTATATTATAATTTCCATGAGGTTTTATAAGGTTTATCGTCATTGTTACCATTGATTTGTTTATACATTTTTGAGTAATGTTTTACACGATACATGTTTCTTGAATGATTAATTTTTTTGTAGTTAGAAAACCATATCAGTTTATGTATACTTCTCGAAAGAATGGGGCGTTTAATCACATACCTTATTCATAAGGTTGCCTTATTTATGATCATTTAACATATTTCAAAAATTGAGATATCGGCTTCTTCTTTAGGTTGCACTATTATGGAAAACAAGTTCCGTTATCTTGGGGTTATGGTGGGGGCTGGGATGACTCGTCATAAGGCTTGGGATGATGTAATTTTAAAGCTTCAATCGCGTTTGTCTAAATGGAAAGCGAAAACCCTCTCGATTGGTGGTAGGCTTACTTTGTTAAAATCAGTTCTCGGTGCATCTCCCCTTTATAACATGTCCATTTTTAAGGTTCCTAAAGGCGTGCTTAAGGTTATGGAGTCAATTCGTAGTAACTTCTTTAAAGGTGCCAGCATGTTGGAGAAAAAAATTTCCTGGATTTGCTTGGATAGGGTGTGTTAGCTTCGAAGAAGAAAGGGGGTCTTGGGGTTTCGAGTTATTTCGCTCTTAATCGAGCGCTCCTCTTAAAGTGGGTTTGGCGTTTCGTTTCGCAAGATGATTCTTTGTGGTTTCGTGTTATCCAAGCGGTTCATGGGGATAAGATTGATTCTCATTCAGTTCGTAAGGTTTCCATATGGAGTTCGATTTTGAAGGAAGTTCAAGTGCTTAAGTCATCTGGATTTGATTTCTTGTCGTATTGCTCTAAACGTATTGGGGATGGTCAATCTACTAGTTTTTGGAAAGAGACTTGGATGGGGGATATTCCCTTGTGTGAGTTGTGTCCGCGTTTGTTTGCCCTTGATTCTGCTCCCAATATTTGTGTGGCGGCTAAGATGGCTGGCCCCCTGGATACGTCTTTTCGGAGATCAGTTAGAGGAGGGGTCGAACAGCAAGAATTCTCAGATTTAAGTTCGTTTTTGAATTCAGTGGTTCTTTCAACGTCTAATGATCGTTGGTATTTCTCCCTTTCTAGCAGTGGTGAATTTAGTGTGAAAGATACTCGTCTTGCTATTGATGATTTGGTGCTTCCCTCTCATTCTGAGCCGACTAGGTGGGTTAAGTTAATTCCTATTAAGATTAATGTTTTTATGTGGCGAGCTCGTCGGGGGTGTTTGCCTACTAGATACAATCTGGTCCAAAAAGGTGTTATTTTGGAGTCCACTTCTTGCCCGGTTTGTTTTTCGGATGAAGAGGATGTCCATCATTTGTTATTTCGATGTTCTCTATCTCAGGAGGTTTTGCATCGTGTTTGCCGTTGGTGGGAGATCGATTTCCAGCTTTGGCGTTCGTTCTCAGAATGGGACGAGTGGTTCTCTTCTATTCGTCTTCCGGGTTCAGTTAAAGGTTTTTTGGAAGGAGTCTTCTACGTTGCTTGGTGGTTTATTTGGGGATTTCGGAATCGTTCTACTTTTGATTGTAATAAGACCGTCTAGATCGATCCTTTTGTGAATATTGTCTCTTCCTCCTTTCTTTGTGTAATAGTAGGTGTAGTAGAAAGTTCTTTGGGATGAATGTTGGCTTAAAAACCGCATTTATTATATTAGTAATTTCTTTTTCAAGCTCCTTGTAGTTTATAAAATTTTTGCGTTCAAAAAAAAAAAAAGCCTTGGTGGTTAATTTTAGAATAATGTTGATTATACATGCTATTTTTTTCTTATGATAAGCTTAGAATGCTAGCAGAAAGTCGTTCATCTTGTTGTATAAATGCGTCTCAAACACATACAAAACATGCATTCAGATTTGAATTAACCACTAATTAAAGAAATCAGACTTTTTCTTTTTTAATATATGGTTGCTAATCACTATTAGTTTTTTTCTGTTGATTTTTTCTTTTTTTAACTATAAATTTGGTTTTTTATTATATACAATTGCAACTTAAGTATGTTTATCTTTTATGTTTTAAGCAATAACAATGTGAGGTTGAAAGATTTACGATTTGGTACATGTCTATTTTTGGGATTGAATATTTTTTTTATGTTTGTGACTTAATTGCCTTTTGTTTAGGTTGTTATTAGGCTTATAAACAAGTGTATTTCTCACTAAAGTTAATCACAATAAAATGATTTCCTATTCGTTACCATTCAAAATTATAGTTTTTCATTCCCACGATTCAAAAACTAATTTAGATCTACACTATATACTGATTCAAAACACTGTTTTTTGTTCAATTTTGTTTTTCTTTTTCTGCATTTGAACTAATTGATTTTTATTGACTTGAGAATCTAATTATAACCACTATTTTGGAAATCTCAAGGTGAGTGACTTTTAAAGTTACTTATTATTTAAAATAGGTATGTGTTTTATGATTTAGAATAGTTATATGTTTGATGGATTTTGAAGTTGTATTTTTAATTTAGCTATGATTCAAATGCGACACTACAGTAAATGTGTGAAAACTAAAGATACTCAATTTAGTGATTCTAAGGGACACCCAACAAGGTACTTATTGATATGATATATTTATACATTTGAGATTTTCATTATATTTTTTTTCTTGAAGGAATTATTATTCAACTTAGATAGAAATTGTGGTATTCATCTTAAGTGCTAATAGAGAGTTTCTTTGAAATTGGCCTCATGTTTAATGTTTAGACCAATATTAGTTCTTTAGTTTAAAGGGACTTATGTCATGATGTCATATTGTTGTTTTACATCAAACACTTTCTTTAAAGGTTCTTTTATTTAATTCTTACATGTATCATAAATCCATAATAATAGAAAGATTTTTGGCTGTTTTTTCTCTTTAGGTTGCACTCACCGGCTATACAGAGGCGTTAACATGGATCATGTCCTTTTATAGAAAAAGTTTTACCATGTTGAAACTGTAAAGATGGTAAATCAACATGCATTTATCATTGGATATCTTAGAGCCTCATATTGCTAAGGTTATATAAATTATTTAATCAACTTGTTCATAAAAAATGTGGTGTGAGTTGTCTATTATCTAATTTAATAATTGACAATATTTCAAACAAGGTTATGCGGAGCGTCTAAGAGGAGGTACTGAAACTGTTGCAATTGACAAAGATCATTCAAATCCTATCAGGTATTTCCAAGATATTTGTATGGTGTTCTTAAACTTTTGAGACATAATCGGGTTTTGCAAACTCTTGAGAGGTGTTTGGGTGACTCCAAATATCAACTTTAATTGGTGATTTGGGTCGTTTTAAGGGGTGTTTGTATTTGCTTAAAACTGCATTTTAATGGTTGTTTAAGCTAATTTATTGTGAGTATATTTTCATATCACGAATTCAATTGTACAATTAATGTCAAGCCATTTCGACCATCTAAATCACCATTATTGTTCAATTTTCTTTTTCTTTTTCTGCATTTGAACTAATTCATTTTTATTGAATTTCAGGATCTTATTATTTAACACTTATTTTGAAAATCTCAGGTAAGTGACTTTTGAAGTTATTATTATTTAGAAAAGTTATATGTTTGATGATTTTGAAGTTGTTATTATCGTAGTTTAGCTACGATTCAAAAGGACACTACGTAAATGTTGGTGAAAAATTAAAGATACTCAATTTAGTGATTTCCATGGTACATTTGATATGATATATTTATACAGGTATCATAAATCCATAATAATAGAATGATTTTTGGTTGTTTTCTCTCTTTAGATTGCATTGAGCGGCTATACAGAGGTGTTAACATGGATCTTGTGCTCTTAGAGAAAATGTTTTACCATGTTGAACCATAGAGATGGTAAATCAACTGCATTTATCATGGGAAATCTTTGATTTTCAAAATTTAAGGTTAACTAACTTAGTTAATAACTTTTTCATAAAAATATGGTGTGAGTTGTCTAATATCTAATTTTTATGAAACTGCTTATAGCGGGTTTTTGGGATTGTTATTAGAATAATACTTTTAAGGACTATTTGTGTTGCTTATTTAAACTTCTTATAATGAAATTTAGAATTAAGGAAAGAAAAAATTAAAAAAAATTAGGTGCTTTTTAAATGATATAGTTCATATTTCATTTATCCTCTTCATCCTCGACCAATTATCTCATTTTAATAATGATTAATTTTTTCTTTTGTTGTAGGGCATAAATGTCTATGTGGATAATATTGATGTTGATGTCACTGAAGATCTACTCCGAGAAAACTTCAACCATTGTGGGAAAATCACTTAAGCTAAATTTATGTGTCAAGATAAAGGTCTTAGCTAGGGAGTAAAAACTTCATACTTATGTTCTTGGTGTTTTATGGAGGGTTGTGCATACTATATTATAATTTCCATGAGGTTTTTATAATGTTTATGCTCCTTTGTTACCATTGATATGTTTACTACATTTTTGAGTAATGTTTTACAAGATACATGTTTCATTGGAGATTAATTTTTTTGTAAGTAGAAAAACATATCAAGTTTATGAATACTTCTTGAAAGAATGGAGTTTAATCACATACCTTATTCTAAGTTGCTTATTTATGATTATTTAACATATTTCGAAATTGATTAATAAAGTTGAATAGTTCAAGAATCATTAGTTATTACCGTTGCAAGCTAAAAACAACATATATAAGCTTCCTGGTGGTTAATATAGAATATTGTTTATACTATGCTATTTTATTTCTTATGAAAGCTGAGAATGCTCGCAGAAAGTGTTCTTTGTTGAATAAACGCGTCTCAAACATACGAACACCATGGCATTTAGATTTGAATTAACCTCATAATTAAGAAATCAGACTTTTTCTTTTTTAATAAATTACTAATTGTTTTTTCTGTTGATTTTTTCTTTTTTTGACAAATTTGTTTTTTATTAATACAATTGCCACTTAAGGTTTGTTTTACATCTTTTATGTTTTAGTCATAACATTAGGAAGATATGAAGTGGAATATAAGTTTTATTAATTCATTAATATTGAGATTAAAATTTATTTTAGTAAAATGAAGTAAATGTAACACTTCACTTATTTATATAATTCTTTTTTTAGTATTTTTCGAAAAAAACACGTATGGGCGTTATAAGTGTTTAATATAAAAAGTAATATTTGTTATCAAACTCTTATAATGTCAACATTTGTTACGTGTGTTTGTTGTTGCACATATATTAAATGCCTTTTATAATGTTGCAAAATTTTATTTGTATCGTAATGTAGCATTAATATTTTTTAGAGTTAAGTACATTTTTGGTCCTTGTGGTTTGGTGCATTTTCTCACTTTTGGTCCAAAAATAAAAAAAGGTCTGGTTTTGGTCCAAAACACATTTACAGTTCCACTTTTGTCAGAAAATTAGTTACGTTACACTTTTGATCAAAAAAAAATAGTTTCGTTTCACTTTTAGTCCAAAAAAGTTTAGTGCAAATTCAGGGATTGACTAAATGTGGAATGATGAAACTATGTTTTTTGGACCAAAAGTGATACTTTTTTGAAATTTTGGACAAAAGGTGAACTGCACAAACCACAAGGAACAAAAATGTACTTAAATCTAAAAAATATTAATGCTACATTATGATACAAATAAAATTTTGCAACATTATAAAAGGCATTTAATATATGTGCAACAACAAACACACGTAACAAATGTTGACATTTTATAAGAGTTTGATAACATATATTACTTTTTATATTAACACTTATAACCCCATACGTGTTTCGAAAATACTAAAAAAAAGAATATATGAAATAAGTGAAGTGTTACATTTTACATCATTTTTACTATAATAAATTTTAATCTCAATATTAATGAATTAATAAAAACTTTATTCACTTCATAATCTTCCTAATGTTATTGACTTAAAACGTAAAAGATGTAAAACATACTTTAGTGGCAATTGTATATAATAAAAAACAAATTTGTCAAAAAAAGAAAAAATCAACAGAAAAAAACTATTAGTATATATTAAAAAAGAAAAAGTCTGATTTCTTTAATTAGTGGTTAATTCAAATCTCAATGCCATGTGTTCGTATGGTTTGAGACGCGTTTATTCAACAAAGAACACTTTCTGCGAGCATTCTAAGCTTTTCATAAGAAAAAAATAGCATGTATAAACATTATTCTAAAATTAACCACCAGGAAGCTTATATATGTTGTTTTTAGCTTGCAACGGTAATAACTAATGATTCTTGAACTATTCAACTTTATTAATCAATTTCGAAATATGTTAAATAATCAAATATTAACAACTAGAATGAAAGGTATGTGATTAAACTCCATTCTTTCAAGAAGTATTCATAAACTTGATATGTTTTTCTACTTAGAGAAAAATTAATCTCCAATGAAACATGTATCTTGTATAACATAACTCAAAAATGTAGTAAACATATCAATGGTAACAATGAGCATAAACATTATAAAAACCTCATGGAAATTATATTTTAGTATGCACAACCCTCCATTAATACACAAGAAATAAGATAGAAGTAGTTTTTACTCCCTTGCTAAGTCCTTTTTCTTGACACTTAATTTAGCTTAAGTGATTTTCCCACATGGTTTTGAAGTTTTCTCGGAGTAGTCTTCAGTGACATAACATCAATATTATCCACATAGTCCATTTATGCCCTAAAACAAACCCCGAAAAAAAATTAATCATTATTAAAATGAGATAATTGGTCGAGGATGAAGAGGATAAATGAAATATGAACTATATCATTTAAAAAGCACCTAATTTTTTTTAATTTTTTCTTTCCTTAATTCTAAATTTCATTATAAGAAGTTTAAATAAGCAACATCATTTAGTCCTTAAGTTTTATTCTAATAAACTTAATCCAAAACCCGCTATTAGCAGTTTTCATAGTATATTAATATTAGACAACTCACACCCATATTTTATGAAAAAGTTATTAAATAACGTTAGTTACCTTAAATTTGAAAATAAAGATTTCCCATGATTAAATGCAGTTGTTCTTTCCATCTTTATGTTTTTCACTGGTTAAAACATTCTCTCTAAGTGCACAAGGATCCATGTTAACACTTTGTTAGCCGCTCAATGCCAATCATAAGAGAGATACAACCAAAAATCATTCTATTATTATGGATTTATGATACCTGTATAAATATATCATATCAAATGTACCATGGAAATCACTAAATTGAGTATCTTTAATTTTTCACCAACATTTACGTAGTGTCCTTTTGAATCGTAGCTAAACTACGATAATAACAACTTCAAAATCATCAAACATATAACTTTTCTAAATAATAATAACTTCAAAAGTCACTTACCTGAGATTTTCAAAATAAGGTGTGATATAATAAGATCCTGAAATTCAATAAAAATGAATTAGTTCAAATGCAGAAAAAGAAAAAGAAAATTGAACAATAATGGTGATTTAGATGGTCGAAATGGCTTGACATTAATTGTACAATTGAATTCGTGATATGAAAATATACTCACAATAAATTAGCTTAAACAACCATTAAAATGCAGTTTTAAGCAAATACAAACACCCCTTAAAACGACCCAATCTCCAATTTAAAGTTGCTATTTGGAATCAGCCCAAACACCTCTTCAAGAGTTGCAAAACCCCATTATGTCTCAAAAGTTTTAGAACACCATACAAATATCTTGGAATATTACCTTGATAGGATTTGAATGATCTTTGTTATGTGCAACAGTTTTCAGTACCCCATCTTAGACGGCTCCGCATAACCTTTTTGAAATAATGTCAATTATTAAATTAGATATTAGACAACTCACACCACATTTTTATGAAAAATGTTATTAAATAAGTTATTTAACCTTAGAATATGAGGATCTAAGATTTCCAATGATAAATGCATGTTGATTTACCATCTTTACGTTTCAACATGGTAAAACTTTTTCTATAAAAGGACATGATCCATGTTAACGCCTCTGTATAGCCGGTGAGTGCAACCTAAAGAGAAAAAACAGCCAAAAATCTTTCTATTATTATGGATTTATGATACATGTAAGAATTAAATAAAAGAACCTTTAAAGAAAGTGTTTGATGTAAAACAACAATATGACATCATGACATAAGTCCTTTAAACTAAAGATACTATATTGGTCTAACAGTAACATGAGGCCAATTTGCAAAGAAAACTCTCATATTATGCACTTAAGATGTTACCACAATTCTATCTATTTGATAATAATTCATTCAAGAAAAATAATATAATGAAAATCTCAAATGTATAAATATATCATATCAAAGAGTACCTTGTTTGGGTGTCCCTTAGTAATCACTAAATTGAGTATCTTTAGTTTTTCACCAACATTTATGTAGTGTCCTTTTGAATCATAGCTAAATTACAATAATAGCAACTTCAAAATCATCAAACATATAACTTTTCTAAATCATTAAACACATACCTTTTCTAAATAATAGTAACTTTAAAAGTCACTTACCTTGAGATTTCCAAAATAAGGTGTGATATAATAAGATTCTCAAATTCAATAAAAATCAATTAGTTCAAATGCAGAAAAAGAAAAACAAAATTGAACAATAACAGTGTTTTGAATCGGTATATAGTGTAGATCTAATTTGTTTTGAATCGTGGGAATGAAAAACATAGGTTTTGGATTGGTAACTGAATAGGAAATCACTTTAAATTGTGATTACATTTAGTGTGATTACAATGTGTATACTATAACAACCTCTAACAAAAGGCATGTAAGTCACAAAACATAAAAAAATATTCAATCCAAAAAAAAGACATGTAACCATAAGTATAACTTTCAACTCACATTTGTTATTGATCTTAAAACATTAAAGAGTAAAAACATACTTAAGTTGCATTGTATATAATAAATAACAAATTTGTTAAAAAAAGAAAAAATCAATGAAAAAAAAATCTAATAGTGATTAGCAACCATATATTTAAAAGAGAAAGTCACTGATTTCTTTAATTTGGTGGCTTAATTTCAAATCTGGAATGCATGTGTTTGTATGGTTTGAGACGCTTTATTCAAACAAAGAACACTTTCTGCGTGCATTCTAAGCTTTTCATAAGAAAAAATTGCATGTATAATCTACATTATTCTAAAATTAACCACCAAGAGGCTTTTTTTTTTTTTTTAACGGCAAAATTTTATAAAATAGCAAGGAGCTTGAAAGAAATTACAAAGATATTAAATGCGGGTTTTTTTTTATGCCAATATCCCTAGAGAACTTTCTACTAACTACTATTTCACCAAAGAAAGGAGGAAGAGACAATATTCTCAAAAAGGATCGATATTGTCGGCTTATTAACATCAAAAGTAGGAACGATTTCGAAATCCCCAAAATAAACCACAGGCAAGTAGAAGACTCCTTCCAAAAAACCTTTAACTGATCCGGAAGACGGGGGGGGAATAGAAGTGAACCACTCGTCCCATTTGAGGACCGATACGCCAAAGCTGGAAAAATTCGTTCTCCCACCTACGGCAAAACACGATGCAAAAACCTCCTGAGATAGAGAACATCGAAATACAAAAATGATGGACCTCCTCTTCATCCGGAAAAACAAACGGGCAAGAAGTGGCTCCATAATAACACCTTTTTGGACCAGATATGTATCTAGTAGGCAAACACCCCACGACGAGCTCGCCACATTAAAAACCCATTTTTTTTTTAATTCTTAATAGGAAATTAACTTAACCCACCTAGTCGGCTCAGAATGAGAGGGAAAGCACCAATTCATCAATCGCAAGATCGAGTATCTTTCACACTAATTCACTCACTTGCTAGAAAGGGAGAAATACCAACGTCATTAGACCGTTTGAAAGAACCAATGAATTCAAAAAACGAACTTAAATTGTGAATCTTGCTGTTCGACCCTCCTCTAACTGATCTGAAAAGACCGTGATCCAGGGTGGGCAGCCCTCTTAGCCGCCACCACGAATATTGGTGGAGCAGAATCTAAGGGCAAACAAACGCGGACACAACTCACACAAGGGAATATCCCCCATCCAAGTCTCTTTCCAAAAACTAGTAGATTGACCATCCCCGATACGTTTAGAGCAATACGACAAGAAATCAAATCCAGATGACTTAAGCACTTGAACTTCCTTCAAAATCGAACTCCATATGGATCCTTCGAACTGAATGAGAATCAATCTTATCCCCATGAACCGCTTGGATAAACACGAAACACAAAGAATCATCTTGCGAAAGAAAACGCCAAACCCACGTTCAAGAGGATGCGCTCGAGTAGAGCGGAAATAACTCGAAACCCTAAAACCCCCTTTCTTCTTCGAAGCTAACACCTTATCCCAAGCAATCCAGGAAATTTTTTTCTCCAACATGCTGGCACCTTTAAAGAAGTTACTACGAATTGACTCCATAACCTTAAGCACGCCTTTAGGAACCTTAAAAATGGACATGTTATAAAGGGGAGATGCACCGAGAACTGATTTTAACAAAGTAAGCCTACCTACCAATCGAGAGGGGGTTTTCGCTTTCCATTTAGACAAACTGCGATTTGAAGCTTTAAAATACCTCATCCCATAGCCTTATGAGGAGTCATCCCAGCCACCCACCATAACCCAAGTATAACGGAACTTGTTTTCCATAATAGTGCAACCTAAAGAAGAAGCCATATCCTCAATTTTGAAATATGTTAAATGATCATAAATAAGCAACTTAGAATAAGGTATGTGATTAAACTCCATTCTTTCGAGAAGTATTCATAAACTTGATATGTTTTTCTACTTACAAAAAAATTAATCATCAATGAAACATGTATCTTGTAAAACATTACTCAAAAATGTAGTAAACATATCAATGGTAACAATGAGCTATAACATTATAAAACATCATGGAATTTATAATATTGTATGCGCAACCCTCCATAAAACCACCAAGAAATAAGTATGCAAATTTTTACTCCCTAGCTAAGACCTTTATCTTGACACATAAATTTAGCTTAAGTGATTGTCCCACAATGTTTGAAGTTTTCTCGGAGTAGATCTTCAGTGACATTAACATCAATATTATCCACATAGACATTTGTGCCCTACAACAAAAGAAAAGATTAATTATTATTAAAATGATATAATTGGTCGAGGATGAAGAGGATAAATGGAATATGGCTATATAATTTTAAATAGCACCTAATTTTTTTTTAATTTTTTCTTTCCTTTAATTCTAATTTCATTATAAGAAGTTTAAATAAGCAACACAATAGTCCTTAAAAGTATTATTCATAATATACAATCCGAAAAAACCCGCTATAAGATGTCTCATAAAAATTAATATTAGCAAGCTCACACCCTATTTTTATGAAATAAGTTATTAAAATAAGTTAGTTAAATCCTTAATTTTGGAAAATCAAAGTTTTTCCCATGATAAATGCGTTGAATTTACCACCATTCCTTTTTTGGTTCAACATGGTAATCCTTTTCTCTAGAGCCAAGATCCATGTTAACACCTCTGTATAGCCGCTCAATGCAATCTAAAGAGAGAAAACAACACAAAATCATTCTATTATTATGGATTTATGATACGTGTATAAATATTATCATATCAAATGTACCATGGAAATCACTAAATTGAGTATCTTTAATTTTTCACCAACATTTACGTAGTGTCCTTTTGAATCGTAGCTAAACTACGATAATAACAACTTCAAAATCATCAAACATATAACTTTTCTAAATAATAATAACTTCAAAAGTCACTTACCTGAGATTTTCAAAATAAGGTGTGATATAATAAGATCCTGAAATTCAATAAAAATGAATTAGTTCAAATGCAGAAAAAGAAAAAGAAAATTGAACATTTTGGTGATTAAGATCGGTTGAAATGGCTTGGACATTAATTGTCAAATTTGAATTCGTGATATGAAAATATTACTCAAAATAAATTAGCTTAAACAACCATAACATGCTGTTTTAAGAAATTACAAAACTACCCCCTTAAAACGACCCAATCTCCAATTTAAAGTTGCTATTTGGAATCAGCCCAAACACCTCTTCAAGAGTTGCAAAACCCCATTCTGTCTCAAAAGTTTTAGAACACCATACAAATATCTTGGAATATTACCTTGATAGGATTTGAATGATCTTTGTTATGTGCAACAGTTTCAGTTACCCATCTTAGTAGGCTCCGCATAACCTTTTTGTATATGTCAATATTAATTAGATATTAGACAAACTCACACACATTTTTTTATGAAAACGTTATTAATATGTTATTTATCCTTAGAATATGAGGATCTAAGATTTCAATGATAATGCTATGTTGATTTACCTCTTTTCGTTTCTACATGGTAAAACTTTTTCTAATATAAGGAACATGATCAATGTTAAAGCCTCTGTATAGCCGGTTGAGTGCAACCTAAATAGACAAAACAGCCAAAAAATCTTTCCATTCATTATGGATTTATGGATACATGTTATGAATTAAATAAAAGAACCTTTAAAGGAAAAATGTGTTTGATGTAAAACAACAATATGACCATATGACATAGTCCTTTAAACTAAAGATACTATATTGGTCTAACAGTAAGTACATGAGGCCAATTTGCAAAGAAAACTCTCATTTTAGCCACTTAAGATGTTTTCACAATTCTATTATTTGGATATTAATTCAGTCAAGAAAATAATATTAATGAAAATCTCAAATGCTATAAATATATCATATCAAAGAGTACTTGTTTGGGTGTCTTGTAATCACTTAATTGAGTATCTTTAGTTTTTGCACCAATCATTTATGTAGTGCTCCTTTGGATTCATGGCTAATTTCAATAATAGCAACTCAAAATCATCTAACATATAACTTTTCTAAATCATTAAACACATTACCTTTTATAAAGAATTGTAACTTAAAAGTCACTTACCTTGAGATTTCAAAATAGGTATGATATAATAAGATTCTCAAAATTCAATAAAAATCATTTTGTTCAAATGGCACAGATAGAAAACAAAATTGAACAATAACAGTGTTTTGAATCGGTATATAGTGTAGATCTAATTTGTTTTGAATCGTGGGAATGAAAAACATAGGTTTTGAATGGGTAACTGAATAGGAAATCACTTTTAGTGTGATTACATTTAGTGTGATTACAATGTTTAATGCTATAAAAACTAAACAAAAGGCATGTAAAGTCAAACACATAAAAAAATATTCAATCCAAAAAAAAGACATGTACCATAATCGTATAATCTTTCAACCTCACATTTGTTATTGACTTAAAACATAAAAGATGTAAAACATACTTAAGTGGCAATTGTATATAATAAAAAACAAATTTGTTAAAAAAAGAAAAAAAAAATCATCAGAAATAAAACAAATAGTGTTAAAGCAAACAATTTATAAATTAAAGGATAAAAGTCTGATTTCTTTATATTATATGGTTAATTCTAATGTGAATGGCAGGTGTTTTGTATGGTTTGAGACGCGTTTATTCAACAAAAAACACTTTCTGCGAGCATTCTAAGCTTTTCATAAGAAAAAAATAGCATGTATAATCTACATTATTCTAAAATTAACCACCAGGAGGCTTATATATGTTGTTTTAGCTTGCAACGGTAATAACTAATGATTCTTGAACTATTCAACTTTATTAATCAATTTTGAAATATGTTAAATGATCATAAATAAGCAACTTAGAATAAGGTATGTGATTAAACTCCATTCTTTCGAGAAGTATTCATAAACTTGATATGTTTTTCTACTTACAAAAAAATTAATCTCCAATGAAACATGTATCTTGTAAAACATTACTCAAAAATATAGTAAACATATCAATGGTAACAATGAGGATAAACATTATAAAAACCTCATGGAAATTATAATATTGTATGCACAACCCTCCATAAAACACCAAGAACATAAGTATGAAGTTTTTACTCCCTAGCTAAGACCTTTATCTTGACACATAAATTTAGCTTAAGTGATTGTCCCACAATGGTTGAAGTTTTCTCGGAGTAAATCTTCAGTGACAGCAACATCAATATTGTCCAGATAGACATTTGTGCCCTACAACAAAAGAAAAGATTAATTATTATTAAAATGAGATAATTGGTCGAGGATGAAGAGGATAAATGGAATATGGACTATATAATTTAAAAAGCACCTAATTTTTTTTAATTTTTTCTTTCCTTAATTCTAAATTTCGTTATAAGAAGTTTAAATAAGCAACACAAATAGTCCTTAAAACTTTTATTCTAATAACAATCCCAAAAACCCGCTATAAGCAGTTTCATAAAAATTAGATATTAGACAACTCGCACCATATTTTTATGAAAAAGTTATTAAATAAGTTAGTTAACCTTAAATTTTGAAAATCAAAGATTTCCCATGATACATTGCAGTTTGATTACCTTCTTTATGGTTCACTGGTAAAACTTTTCTTAAGAGTCAAGATCCATGTTAACACCTCTGTATAGCCGCTCAATGCAATCAAGGTATGGTAAAAGTTAAAAAAAAACTTGTTTATTAGGTAGGGAATAATAACAAAAATGTAAGATCAAATGGTTTTGGTTTAATTGGTACCCATCTTCAAAAAACCTATAGGTTTATTAAAAAGATTTTGTAGATAAAATGTCACGGGTTTAAATCTCGGCTCGTGCTCATTTCAATTGTTGCTCCGTCGGTCAAGAGAGTTGTTAAAGTTATTCTTTATAGCGTGGACAATGACCGATGTCAGAAGATATCTAAAATTAAGATATTTTCGCCAATCTACACATTTTTGTAGATATCTAAAATGTAAGGAAAGAGTCTAAATTGACCTAATTTTTTGATAGGAATGAAAATGACATTATTGTATTCATTCGCGTGTGTGGTATAATAGTTGTGCTATGAAGAAAGTGTTTACTAAAAAATCATCAGTTTTTAGATATGAGTAGTTAATGCAAATTAACTATACTTTCATACTCATACGTTGGTAGTGTGTGGATCGAAATAATAGTTCCATGGTGGTATTTTATATGTGGTTAGTCATGTTTTTATGTAAGTGATGGTATTATTATTCTCGAGCTGTTTGAAGGAAAACTTTATAGTTTACGTGAATTCATTTAAGCTAATTGGCCCTAGGTGTCGGGCTAAAGCCCATGTAAACGACCCATAAGAGCCCAAACGAACCAACTAGGGTTCCTACTCACTTTGTACTATAAATACCCTTCACCTCATGTGGTGAAGGGTGTTGCTTCTCATTTCTCTCTTAAAAAGTCATCATTTTTCTCTCTTCCTCTTTCTCTCTCTAAACTTCTCTTTCTCTCTCTAAAACTCATATTTTTTTCGGTGGTTTATGTGAAAGAATATTAGGCTTACATGTGGTTTCAAGAGCTTGAAGGAGTGTTTAGTAGGTTCATGTGGAGTTGCTTATTCATGCTTATTGTAGGCCTCTTTTCGTCTCCAATTTACTTGTTATCCTAGCTTATTCGACTGATTTGGAAACAAAAACTCTCGTCTTATCTATTTTGTTTCCATCTCTTTAAAAAAGCTTATAGTGTTTTTGCTTATTTCTTGAGTTTAAGCTTATTTCGCACCAAAAAGTCCTTTTCGTGGCTTATTTTCTTGGTTTCATAACTGTTTTCGGTTGTTCTACAAGTTTTTTTTGTTTTTTGGTTTATTGTTTGGGGTTCTGGTTGAAAAAGTTTTTAGACAAGCTTATACTAGCTTATTTGGTCCTTTTTCGTGTGGCTTATTTGAGTCTAAAGTGGTCTAATCTCAACCTTATTCAAGTTTTTTCATGGAGTTTTTTTTATAGTACAATCGGTTAGAGAAGAAGGTGGGAACAAAGATCCAAATCTTTAGCAAAAAAGTACAAGTAGAATTTGTTGTTTTGTAGGCGATTTATACCAAGAAAGCTAGGCGATTTATACATTGGGTGTATTGGGCGATTTATACCGAAAAACTTAGGCGATTTATACCGAAAAATTTAGGCGATTAATACCAAAAAACTTAGGCGATTTATACCGAAAAAGTTAGGCGATTTATACGGAAAAAAGTTGGGCGATTTATAGCGAGAAAGTTGGGCGATTTATACCGAATTAAGCTTGGGCGATTTATACCAATTTCAGTAAACTTCACCGAATTTTATTTTTGATCCAAGCATAAAACCAAATTCGGTTGAAGCAATTTCGGTAAAATCAGAAATTCTACTTTTTGAATTCTTTTCTCGGTTTCTTTTTTATTAGTAAAATCCCGCAAAAGTCTTATTTTTTTCTCGGTTTAATCAAGACTTGTAAAATCCCGTGACCTAGATTTCCATAACAAACCACAATCACTAATTACTAAAACGATCCTTCTATATCATTTCACATCACTCTTGCAATGTTGACTCAACAAGATATCTATGCTGCTGGTTGTGAAAACCGTCCACCTATGCTCAACAAAGACAATTATGTTCTATAGTCTTCTCGTCTTCTTCGTTAAACAAAGAGTAAACCTATGGGATAGTGCTTGTGAATCAATCAATGAATGGTCCCTACATAAGACGTATTATCGTGAACCTCGTGTTCCTATCAGTGTACAACATGTAGTGAGTCCACTCTTGTGCATCAGATGAGAACTCACTGATTCAAGAAGCAAAGCAAATAGAAGCTGATGATCAGGCAATTCAGACTATCCTTATGAGTTTCATATAGACATCTAATGTGAGTAGACAGTTGTAAGACAGCTGGTGGATTTGGTTACGATGTGAATAGTTGATATAAAGGATCTTACCATTGGAGCTCAAGAGGTTTTGGCCTAAACTTTTTAATGATATGGGTAAAATATTCAAATCTACTGAAGGAGAATCAATGAATCTGTTATATCTCGCTTCTCGAAGGTAAGGAATGATTTCTTCCGAGGGAAGGAAAAACACTTTCCAGAAAGATAGCCAGCAATCTTAAGTTCACTTAAAAAATCTTCAGCGGAATGGAATCGATCTGTCACCAATTTTCATTCAAACAAAGGATCTATTACCAAGTGGGACTCATGAGTTGTATGATATCGTGAAAATTCAATCAAGCGAAGGTAAATGAAATCAGAGCGGGAAAGTCTTGCAAAAAAGCACATGATCCCCTGCATTAATGGATACTCACAAACCCTGTACAACTATCGGTGTTTCACAAGTTCACACAGCGCATATTACCTACTTGCAACATCTTCCACTAACACATAACTACAACCCACAACCATCATTCAACCAGAACTACGTGGAACAACCAATGCCAAATCCCGAAGACATTTTAGATCCCACAACTGCAATAAACATGACACTTGTTTTAATGGCTAAAGCATTCAAACTCAACTATTCTACACCAACCAACAACAATCAGAGAATTTCATCAAACCCACGCAACAGGCAGATTGCACAACCGAGTATGAATATGGGGCAAGATAGACAGATACAGATGATTGGAGGTCATGGTGGGAACCAGGTTGGATAATATGCTAGGAAGATTGCAAGGAATCAAAATTGATATAATGCGGTACAGAATGTCGAGAATCAGGTTGTTCATAATGTAGTTCAGAATTTGAGAGTTCAAAATGTTGGGAATCAGAATGGGCTTATTGTTGTTCCAGGGATTGCTCCTCTGATTGCTCATCAGAACGCAAATGTATATTGGGAATGGAAATGTTGTTAGTGCACGGGCTGAGGGAAATGTCAATAGGAATAATGGTAATCAGATAATGTGTTACAACTACAGAGGATTGGGTCATTATGCTAGGAACTGCACAGTCAGACCAATGAGAAGGGGTGTTGCATATCTTCAGTTGCTGATTGCTCAAAAAGAAAAGGCAGGGATCCATTGCTGTAGGGGATATTGATGTGATTGAGGACGTCAATGCTAACTATGTGTTAATGGCTAATTTGCAGCAAGCATCGACATCGGGTTATTTGATGTGGAAAACTCCGTCTATGATTCAGATGGTCATCTGAAATGGTACCTGATTCTTTAAAATTGTTATGATAATGAGATTCTTTTATTTTATTTATCAGGAAGAGCAGTTAGGTAAAATGAGCTTACTAGAGCCCATTTTAACAGAATGGACAACAATGTTATCTCTGATGCTTTTTTTCTAGTGTGGAACAAACGTGGGGAACTTAGTAGACTAATTCCTGCTCACTGTTTGTTGAGGAAATACGTACTCATTTTGAATAATTATATAAAAATTTAGCCACTGAAGTTGAAAGAGTCAACATGGTCAATCGCAAAATGCGTGAAACCAATTCTGACTTTACCACTGATCTTACTAGATATAAGAGTCAATAAAAATGTTTTGAAATCAATCAAGAAAAATGAAACACACTTGAAAGCGGTTATCAAAAGTCAGTTTATCAAGAACAATGTCTTACTAAAAAGATAAATGCTTTACATTTAAGTTCCGCTAAACAAATAACAACTTTCAATGAGAAAATTACAAATTTAAATAACCAACTTTTAAAAGAAAAATCAACTGTTTCTAACCTTCAACTAGAGAATAAATAATTGAAGTCTGATTTAAAAATTGGTAAAGACGAACTTCTTGATAAACAAATTGAACTTGAGAAAAAGATAAAGGAATTAGATAACATTTTGGTAAAACATGATCAATCGATTCAAACAATGCACATGCTTACAGCTAAGCCAGACTCGTTTTACCACACTAAACAGAAAATGGCTTTAGGTTATCCAAATCCCATTATTTAAGCAAGTTCAGCTAAAAATAATAGTAGTCTTTGTATTATGGCAGGAGTATTATTCGAAAAGCATGATCCTTCTGTTGTGTATGATTCAAATGGTTCATCTTCTATAGGAGTAGACAACACTTCTAAGACCAGAAGACCACAACCTAGGAGCAATACAAAGAATGATAGGTCCCCTCTGCGTCCTAAAAGTCAATGGGATTGAAGAATAAGAAGCTAAAGTAGAAGAAACACCATAGGAATTTACTTGCTTTTTCTAATAATATAAGACCTATATGATATCCTAGCTATTTTGAATGATAAAGCTTAAGTTGTTTGTGCTATGTGTAAGCAATGCTTAATTACTACTAATCATGATATATGTGTGCTTACCTATGTGAATGACATAAATTCTCGTGATACTAAACAAAGTGCTAGTGTTTCAAAATATGCAAAACAAAAGAAACATAAGCCGAATGTCAAGAAACCTAAGAAAGTAGGATCCAAATAAAGACTTGCTTCACCTACACCTAGTGAACCTAGAATTTGCCGTAGGTGGTCACCAACTGGAAGACTATTTGACTCAAGTGGAAAAATTAGTCGACCCAGAAAATATAAAGAAAAAAACTCACAATAATAATCAATCTGTCTTCGATGCTCTAATGGTGATAATGCATGTACTTCTAACCCACATGAACCTTCTAGCAAACGGTTTCCAAATTCTACATCTTTTCTTGGCAGGTTGTCCAAATTTATTTATGGTGCGTCGACTCGGGTTTTTCCAAGCATATGACAGGCAACTTAAAGCTTCTTATTAATTTCGTATGGAAGTTTGTCCGCTTTGGAAATGATCATATTGCTGCAATTATGGGTTATGGCGATCTTCAGTGGGGGAATATTTTGATTACAAGGGTTTATTTCGTTCAGGGCTTGGGGCACAACTTGTTCTCGGTTGCTCAATTTTGTGATTCAGATCTAGAGGTTGCGTTTAGAAGGAAATTGATATGTTTTGAAATACTAAAAGTGTGATTTGTTGAAAGGAAATCGCACAAACATATTTTTACATCTATCAATCTCTTTGGAAATGGCCTTGATCTCCATTTGCTCATTGCTCCAGCTACTTCTACCAAGTCTTGGTTATGGCATCAACGATTATCCCACCTCAATTTTGACACCATCAATGACCTTGCCAAAAATGATCTTTGTCACAGTCTACAAAATTTAAAATACCAATAAAGAACATCTTTGTCTTCTTAGTGAGCAAGGAAAAGGCAAAAATGGGCGTCTCACCACCCAAACCTCATTCTAAATTCTAAGCAGAGGTTACACCTTCTCCATATGGATTTGTGTGGTCCGATGAGCTTTGAAAGCATCAATGGAAAGAGGTATGTTCTGGTAATAGTGGATGATTACTCTAGTTATACGTGGGTATACTTTCTCAAATCTAAAGATGAAGCACTAGAAGTCATCAAAACCTTCTTGAAGAAAAATATTGTTATTCTACAGCTCCAGTCATAGATTGTAGATTCACAACGGCGCTAAATTTAAGAATCACGTGCTTAAAGAATATTTTGATAGTGTTGGCATCTCTCATCAAGCATTGGCTGTTAGGACACCTCAACAAAATAGAGTTGTGGAACGCAGAAATCGCACGTTAGTAGAGGCTGCTAGAACAATGTTGATTTTTTTTTGTGCACCGTTATTCTTATGGGCTGAGGCAACTGCAACTATGTGCTACACTCAAAACCGTTCCATCATTCACTGCTGATTTAACAAAACACCATACGTGTAACACCCCCAAAAATGTGTCGCAGCGGAAATATGTCCGGGAGCGTTACTTCATAATACAATAGCACAAGATACAAGAGAACGACCTCTAAATGTGTCGTTTGAAAAGTAATCTCGTTGATTTCTTTGAAATTGATATAACATTTGTCCCATAATTGCATCACAATGAAAAGCTTGAAAATAACCCAACGAGATTTGATCATTTGTATGTAAGTAGAAATCCATAAATGAAATCTTGTCAATTTTAGACTCCATTGCACATCAAGTAAGCCAAGCATCTAATTCACCTGAGAAAAACATGCTTAAAAGTGTCAACATTAAAGTTGGTGAGTTCATAGAGTTTTGTAAGTATAAATGTAAATGTTGGAATCCAAAGATTTATAAAGTATGTGATTATTTCAATCCTTATAATAATCGCCAAAAATGTAAGAGTAAATGTAGAACCAAAAGAGTTTAGTGTTTATTGCTTCGCTGCAATATGATGAAACATGTTCAGAAATTAGTAATGTTCAATAAGTAGTATGGACAGTGAGATCGTTGATTTTCCAAAATGTATGGGTCTACTATAACAAATACAGTACCACATAAATAATATCTGCTGTTGCACTAAGCTCATGACAATGAAGCTCGACATCTATGTATGCAATTTAATGCAAATAAAGGCCCATGTAGATGTTCAACCCTGTTAAACCATCCAAATTCACTGTTCCGACATGTATGCATTCGTGTTTCAGTACAGTCGAATCTTAGTGAGAGCTACTCACCATAAATAGGGAGGTCAAGTGCCTCCTCAAATAGATCCTAGATTTATACACTGTCGCGCTTCCTGTTGTACCGGTCTGAGGCTTTCTGCAGGTCAAGAATTTAAAGTTCATGATTAATGGGAATGGTGGGTTATGTTCCTTAGGCAACAGTTAAACAGGAGATGATAACAGTAAACACTTGTGTCCAATAAAAATTAACAATGTTGTATTTGTTAATAGCTTTGAGTACTTAAAATTCCATAAGTAGAAAAGAGTCATGATATAAATCAAGTAATCGAGTTCGTATGTGAATGAGTATTTCGTAAACAATGTATTGTTTAGCATGTTATTCTCCTCCGAGATTTGTAAAGTTAAATGTAAAGCAAGTGATAAGAGGGGATATTTTAACTCACATCGATTGATGAAGAACGTTTGGCTAGGGAATGTAACATTGAGTACAAGCCGAAACGGGGATATGAAACGGCTCAACAAAAAGTTTGGGTTTATCTTAACGGCTATGACCCTAGCTAGGTGATGTATTCGGTTTTCCGATGAATGAGTTTACCAAAGCGACAGTTGATAAAAAGGGGGATTTAGATTTTAGTTGTTGTAATAGTTGGTTGGTTGGTTTTTAATAATGAATTCAAAGGTAAACGTTAAGGTGTGTAATATATTCCGTATATATTACCTTTTGAAAAATGACCTATATAGCTCACACTGTGAATTATATGACAAGATACACAACCCAAAGAATAACTCGAATAGTATATAATATATGACATGTTTTATATAAAAAGGTGATAATTTAAAATAAAATGGTTTAATTATATAATACTTCCCAAGTATTATATAATGAAGGTGATAAAACTAAATAATTCGACACGTTCCCGGATATCCCCAAATGATTTAATAGAAAGTTTCTTTATAAAAATAAACACACGTTTTAAATCTTCAAATTTTGTTAAACGACGTTTTTAAAACTCTTACAACAGTTATGATGTTATTTTCTAGTTGATAATTATTTAAATAGAGATAAGTGCATATTGCTCCCTGTTGTTTGCAAAATTGCAGACTTACTCCCAACTTCATGAAAGTGCAGGTGGCCTCCCCAGTTTGAAACTTTTATTACACTCATGCTCCCTGGCAGGGAGCACGAATGCAATGGGAATTGAAACTTCCATTGCACTTGTGCTCCCTGGTAGGGAAATGAATGAACACAAGTTTCGTTTTGGGGATGGCCGCCTGCACTTGTCGTGTGTTGGGGAGCAAATCTGCAAATTTGGGAAACCACAGGGAGAATATTTGCAGATTTCTCTATAAAATATAAGATTATTTTATAATTTAATATATTATTTCCTCGACGGGTTGCTAGAATATTTATCCCATTTGTAAAAGTATAGTTTTCGTTTGTTTATCCGGTTATTGATATATTACAAATTAAAAATCTTGTAATTATATAACTTAACCCTTTTTCAATTAATACATGTTGAAATTTACTCATGTGTTCAATATATATGATTAGGCAAGATTAATTAATACATGACACATTTATTTAACCAATGACCACATTTTAATCCGGTTTAATATTTATGAAAACTTATGATGTATTTATTTTCCGATTTATATAAATCAAGACACACTCTAAAGTTGTTTCTGCTCACCCAAACACGCCCTTTTTTTTTTTTACGCGTTGTACCCAAAACGCACACTTGGTGCATTCTTACGTAGTATGTCTCTTAAAGAGTGATCTAAGGCCTCAAAACAAAGCTTATTTTCCATTGGCGCTTCATCCCAAACAATAAGCTTACATCTTTTTAACAATGCACCAAGATCATTTTGAGGGCTTATGGAGCAATAAGAAGTCTCATCAACGCTGAATCACGGGGTTTTTAAATAATATCTTTTGATAAGAAGTTATGTGTGTGAATAGAGTAAAAAAGAAACGTAAACATGTTTCATTAATATCTGAAAGATGGTATTGAATGGCAAGATCATGCATTGTCGTCTCCAAATTTGATGGTATTGAATAACAAATGATGTCGGTGAACGCTAATCAAGTTAATAGTCAGTTCATGTCCGTTCCACGGACACCTAATACTCCACATAAAATATAAGTAAAAGTAGGTTGTGATTGATAACATATTAAAATTTAAAATATGGTATAAAACATGTCATATGTATATTGTACATACCTCTTGAACCTTGATTATAAATCTTGAAGTGCTTCTGTGTAGACAACATTTGTAGTAGTTTTCAAGATATTATCATCCTCATCACAAACGACAACCTTCAAACCTCTTTTGCTTTTGACTCTTGAAACATCAACGTATATTTATCCATGTGTGAAAAGCTACGGGTCTTGAAACAACAATGTAGTTTATTGACTCGTGAAATAGAAGGAGCCTAAATTTAAAATCTTTGAATAGTGTTTATATAAGAGATCGATTTGTGATATTATGTAAATAAATGATATATTAGATGTATGAATAAAAAATATTAATGCTACATTATGATACAAATAAAATTTTGCAACATTATAAAAGGCATTTAATATATGTGCAACAACAAACACATGTAACAAATGTTGACATTTAATAAGAGTTTGATAACATATATTACTTTTTATATTAACACTTATAACCCCATACGTGTTTCAAAAATACTAAAAAAAAGAATATATGAAATAATTTAAGTGTTACTTTTTACATCATTTTTACTATAATAAATTTTAATCTCGATATTAATGAATTAATAAAAATTGTTGTGTTATTGCTTATTAGATATGCATAAATTATATTAGGAAAAGATTATAATTGTATGGAAACTTATTGTAAGCCCATTAGGTCTCCTTAGTGTATAAAAGGAGGTCCTAGGGTATTAGGTCAGATGTAGCTGCTATCTATATGATCTGTTAGCGTTAATTAGAAAATGAAATTGTTAGCAACATAAAAAATGTCTTAGAGCTGGTGGTGTCAATTGAGTTGGCATTGACTATAACTGCCCCCTTGTGCACCCAACTGAGTCTTCAGTTTAGTCACCAATCCCTCTGTCTGTGACATCTTGCTGGACATACTCTAGATTAATAGTTCTTTTTCTTGACGTTCACGTCTCGCAGCATAAAGTTGACTTTGCAGTAACAAAATTCTTGCTTTTTTGCTTCGTGGAAGATCAAAATACCTCTTGTATGTAACACCACTTCCTACTCCTCTTGCATAACCTCCCTTTTCCTTACCTAATACAACTGTTATGTTATCAGCGCCTTGATCAACCTTCAAGGTTCCTTCTTTGATCTTGTCCTCAATTTCTTTATGCACACACAATATGGGAAATAGGTTATTATACTAAAATGAACATAATAAAAAATTTGCAGTCAAACTTACAAGTTTATCTCCCACTGATCTAATCTCATCATCTGGATAATCTCCATCTTTGTTTACCCTTCCTTTCAACCACAGTGTACCACGCGAGGGTTCTTCATCTGGTTCAATTTCTTTTTTTTAATCTTATAAACATCAAATACATACACATGTAAGTTAAACCAATATAAATGAAAGTATATTATGATGCTATGAATGAAAATGTGTAATCTTTACACATATGCTCTTTCCACATGTGCGTATCCACCTCGTCCCATTATATGCGGAATAAAGACATTGGAGTCGCGGCATTTTACATGACAAGCTGATTTCACCTCTTGCAACACAAAATGATAAGGAGTTTAGATGTAAAATATATATGAAAACACAAAAATTATGAAAGATACTATAGACTTATAAATAAAAATGATTAAAACTTGTAGAATGTGTGGCGTGTTAATTTACATAATTGAGCATTCTTTTGGCTTTTAAAATTTGTAGTTTATACTCCGACGAGACTTCATGTAGCTTTTGAAGGTGTATCTGGGTTGGGCAATGTATGTTCGTCTCAATTTGGTTCTGTAACTCCTTAGAAGAAGTTTGGACCGGGATCGATTCTTTAAAGCTTTATGGCTTTATTGTCAAAGTCAACATCAAAGTATCGCTGCAAAGGTTAACAGAATGTTGTGAATTAGTTGAACATAATGTAAATGCAGGATAAACTTATGTAGTATTGGGTTCAAAAATATTAAATGTGTACCGTGATTTCATCCCATTGTTTATCTCTTTTTTTTTTGAACGGCAAAAATTTATTAAACTAGCAAGGAGCTAGAAAATAATTACAAGGAAATAAATTGGGGATTCTGAACCCACCTTGTACCATGCTAGAATCTTCAAACCTATATGCTCACGAACCATGTCTCCTAAAAAACTCTGAAACAAATTGCTTGGCGTTTACTGTTAAATCCTATTCAACGCCATCGAAGGTTTCACTCAGCTTTCTTACTCCACCGGGTTTTCATATTCATGCGAAACTTATATAAACTGGTTATGCACCTCTTAAACTAACATTCCCTATTTGAATTGGTTGTTTAATCATCTATGCCGCGATCATCAAAATACTCTCTGAATGATTCTTAACTAGTCATTTCAATTTCATTATAACTATCATAATTAGCCAAAATGAGCAATCAATGGCTTGAGTGTCCATGATACTTAGAAGCAATGTGTTAAAAGAAAATAAGTAAAAGTTGGTAAATTAATGGAGTAAAGAGAGGTTATTCTTCTGTTTTGGTGCAGCCTTTTTTGAGACTGAAAAAGGGGTTTAATGATGAAATGAGGAAAAAGAAAACCGTTTTATCTTCCTATGTGAGTTTAAAATTTTGGCTACTATTTGGCTCCAAATTTAAATTTTTTGTACCATTAGTGATAATTTGACATTAATTGAATTTAAATTTAGTCTCAAAGGATGCATTTATTTATTATTAAAAAAGGTTATTAAACAATTTACTTATTTTTAAAAAAATATATTTTATGATATTAACATATTAAAAAAAAGTGATTAATCTTCATTGGTGATACAACTCATCCCATATTGTCTGAAAACCATTCGTGGGTATTCAGCATAGGCTATAACCCGTGGCCTAAAAACCTTTAGCACAACGAGAGTCGACAAGCATAAAACATAAACTAGCATTTCAGCAACATCCCTTCGACACAACTGTAACGGATTCCCAATACAAATGCACCCATGAATCTACAACTACATTAAAAGATTGATAAACAAAACGAAATGCAAGAAAGGAAATGTGTACTATATAGAAAGAAAACCTTTCCTCGCTCTCATCATTCATACAACCTTGTTTGGTTTTCGAAAACAAACGATGGACGTACAAGCGCATACTACACTACCAAATCAAGGAGCTTAATAATCAAACAACAAAAAAAAATATTCCCCCCTTACCCAGAACGTCCTACCCCCCACCTACATCCATACCCATTCATATTATAATTAAAAGCTTCACATAATTATCCAGGATTACAACTGCCAACTTAAAACATCATAAACAAAATAAAAGCTTCACATAAATAACCAAGACATATAACTTTTCTAAATCATTAAACACATAACTTTTCTAAATAATAGTAACTTTATAAGTCACTTACCTTGAGATTTCCAAAATAAGGTGTGATATAATAAGATCCTCAAATTCAATAAAAATCAGTTAGTTCAAATGCAGAAAAAGGAAAACAAAATTGAACAATAACGGTGTTTTGAATCGGTATATATTGTAGATCTAACTTGTTTTGAAACGTGGGAATGAAGAACATAGGTTTTGAATCGGTAACTGAATAGGAGATTACATTTAGTGTGATTACAATGTTTATAGCTATAACAACTAAACAAAAGGCATGTAAGTCACAAACATAAAAAAAATTCAATCAAAAAAAAAAGACATGTACCATAATCGCATAAAATCAATCTCAAAGTGAGTTTCCTTTACAAAAACTTTATATTTCAACTTATTTATCTGCAATCAATGGAATCGAAACAAAATTAAATATATTATTAAAAAACATCAAAATAGCTCTAGTATCTTATTTAAATCAAAACCCTATTTGAGTATATGTGATAATTACCTATTTTAGGGCGCGGACATCATAGAATCACTCGCATATTGATAAAACGAAAGTGAAGATCCATGGTGTTTTTGAATCGGCTAAACCTCATAGATCAAAATTGTTGTTTTTTTGAATTGGTGATGGAATCGGTTGCAATGATGGGGGAAATTCACAATAAAATGATTAATGAGAAAGAGTATACACGAAGATTCACTTAAAGACTTATTTTTGGATAGGCATTATGACATTAAATCACAAAACGAAAGTGTTATTTGGCTTATTGTTTTTAAAAGGTCTAAGTTGAAACAATATTATTGTCATTAAACTCACTCCTTAAATGTTGTTGACTAAAATTGTTTTAACCATGTACATTAAAAACTAATGTAGAATTTATATTTATAATTATTATTTAAAATGTTGTGCATTATGTTTTGTACATTTGAAGCTAATTAAGGAATGTTACATAAGAATATTTAAAACGTGTGACTTTAAAACCAAACTAATGATAGGCATTATCATATTGAAACCTTATTTTGGAATGTATTTATGTGCTTTAATTTATTGAAACCAAAATGGAGAATTAACAAAAATAGTTTACTTGACTAACGATAGGCATTATTACATTTAATAAATACTAAAAAGTGTTATTTGACTTCCTCTAGTGAAAAGGTGTAACCATAAAACCAATTTAATGATATGCATTATCAAATTGAAACCTTATTTTTGGAATGTTTTTATGTGTTTTAATTTAGTCTTTCTAAATATTTGTGCATTAGGTGTTGTACCACGTTAGTTAAGTATGGCAATCCACATCTTTTTATTAATGGCGGCATTTAATTTTCATGCTTAGAAGACTTGTCCAAAACCTTATTATATTAGAGAGTAAATATATATAGATAGATATAGATATAGATAGATAGATATAGATAGAAATTTATCAGTAATATAAAAGGTAACTAAATAATATTTATTTACCATAGATTTAGAGGGATAAAAAATTTCCTATTAATGTTATGTAAAGAGAGAATCCTTAGGACAAACTTCAAAAATAATCTTAAAAAATAAAAAAGACTTGCATACTCATCCATGACTATGAGCTTCATGTTCTTGATGTGTTGTTTATTATACACTGGTTGCACCAGTATGAACTGTAACACCCCTATTTTGATAAATATAGCAGCAGAAGCAAATCTTGGGTATTACTTCATAGTACAACAGTCATAATCATAGAAAACGACTCATAAAAAGACATTTTGGAAAAAGTTGTTATCATTTATTTATTCATTAGAGTTTTTACAAACAGAGTTCCCAAAATCTACATGAAAATATAAAGTTAAATGATAACAGTTTTGCCATCTTCAGTTCATGCCACTCCGTGCCATAGTTTACTCAATTACCAGAGATAAACATGCTAAAAAGGTCAACACAATGGTTGAGTGAAATTCATAGGTTTAAGATAAATAGTATGAATACAAGTCATCATAGATGGTGGGTTACGTTGTTATACATCCAAAAATAGTGATAATTGCAATGAGTACAATTATTATAGAAAACAGTATTAATAGTGTAGTGTTGCGTCTAAGCTCATGGCACACAAACTGACTTGTTTATATATCAATAATGATATATATAATGATAATGGCCCCCGGTGTAGGTAATTGCCATATACCTATGAGATTCAAATATAGTGCGTTTGGTTACCTATCCGGCTAACACAAACGAGATTTGTCAATCCCAATAGGCCTATTCACAATATTCGCGTTCACTCGCAGGTGATTAACGGTTCATGATAGTGGGGTCTTTTGGCATAAAGGGACTTAGATCACAAGCTATAATATATTATGATAGCATACATTTAGAAACCACTTGTATTCACAGTTTATAGCATGTATCCCCCTCACAGGTTTATGAAAACATTCAAGAGATTTAAAAGTGAGGCCATGAACTCACCTTAACAGGGAAAATCTGATTGATGGCAAAAGTATATCAAGTGAAAGTAACGACTTTCGTCACGCAACATGGTGTAATATGTCAAGTCTTAGTGTGATAGTTTATGTTTCAAAAAATTCATAAAGTTTAACGTATTACTTTGATTTATTAATTTATGGAGATATTGTATCACTGTTTGGGCTATCATAATTCAAAGGTTATGCAGTATCATTTGAGGAGCTAAGACACTTTAAATCGTAAACCCAGCAAACTCGTCAAAATGTATACTCAAATGAAACCCCTCACATATAATTCCCTAGTAGCATGATATGATAAGATTGTAAGTTTCTTCAAAAGCTAGTCGATGATAAGTTACGTTAAATATATAACGTAGTTGATTTATAATGCGTCGATCGTTGATTAATAACGACAAATGTGTCGGGTTTTACAAAATAGAGTCTAATAATATTCATATATATTTTTATAATTTGTATAAAAATATTATATTTTATATTTTTAAGAATACAAAAATGACAGTATATACCCTTGATTTATAAACTTTTACAAGTTTAGTCCTTTATATAATAAATATATATAATTTAAACCTTTAACTTTAGAATTTGGCAAAACAATCCCTTATAGTTATAACTTTGGAATAATGAAATTTTAAGCCCTTTTAGTTATAAATTTCAGAAAGTTATGATATATACCCTTATGCATGAAAACATTTACAAATCAAGTCCAAAAAGCCATGTAAGCTTATTTTATGGTTCCAAATGATATTTGTAGGTTATAGATTATTAGAATAAGGAAAAATAAGATGTTTTAATGTAATAAAAGTTTAGAAAAAGGATTCGTTAGCTAGAAAATCAAAACGGGTTATTTTTAGGGTTTTTACCAAAAACACACGGGTTTGAGGATTCAAGGCTTTAAAAAAGAGTTTATATATGTTCTTAGGAGTATTATGAACATTCTAATATAGGTTATAAGCTTATTGAATAAGAACTGAGCTTACTTGAGCTAGAAATGAGTCAAAATGGGGTTTTCGGGTTCGTATGCCTAGTAACGACTTCAAGGGCTCCTTTATCTTGATTATTTTCTTCTATTATGAGCTTAAGGACTTCACTTGATCCTTCTTGGTCTGAGTTAAGACTCCATTGTTGTATATGATTAAATTTGAGGTGTGAATGAAATGTATGTATGTTTCGGCTATTTATAGGGTTGAAACACCCTTGGTGCCTAAGTTTTAGCTATGAAAGGTGTCAAGAGCTGTAGATAGATGACTAATGAAGTCTATAGGATGAGTGTTGTGAGCTATAAATTTAGCTATGCAAAGTGTGGGGTGTTGGAGGGTTTTTAGCTACAAGAAGGTGACAAGGAGGTATTTGTTTACAAGTAGCTTACAAGGAGGTGATAGAGGTGCTTGTAAGGTGATAGGGTAGCTGCTAGGTGATGTCATAGTGATGCAAGGGAGGTGCTTAAGGTGCTTGGTTGCTTAAAATGGGTAAAAATGAAGTAAAAGGGGTGTCAGGTTCATTTTATTTTAGGTTAGGGTTTAGGATTTTAATTTTAAGTTAGGGTTAGGGTTTAAGATATTTTAAGGTTTAGGATTTGTGTTAGGATTAAGGTTAAGGTGAGTTTAAGGTTAAGGTTTAGGGTTTAGTTTAAGGTTAGGGTTTAGTTTAATGTTAAAAGTGATAATTAAGGTGTTATATTTTAGGGTTTAAGGTTTAAAACATAGATAGGGTTAGATGTAGGGATATATTAGGGTTTAAGAGTCAAGCATTAAGTTGATTTGTCCTTGTACATTATGCTATTTAGAAAGTTGTAACTTGATTTAGGTTTTTAGGCATAATTAGCTTGTACATTATGCTTTAGAAAGTTGTAACTTGATTTAGGAGGGAAAGATATTTAAATGTTGTGTATTAATACTTATACAAAAGATTTAAAGTCTTGTACATTCATTTTATATGTATACTTTACATATAATTATGGTTTTGCTACAAGACGATAACGTTTAATGCTTGTATTAAAATAACGTTTGTAAATGGTACATTAAATGGAAAAATGTACTTTGTAAAAATGTGTATTAACATATAGACATTGACATAATAGGCGGTTTACATAATGTAACCATAGATAAAATAGCATTGATAGAGGTTGTGTGAGCTCGATTTACTTTAGAGATGCAATGTTATGTTGCATAATGAATAAAGCAAAAAAAATTCCCTGAGACATGGTTTATATATATATATATGATAAATAGAATTATATATATATATATATATGATATATAATTTAATAGATGGATGATACAGTGCATCTAATTTAATAGATGGATGATACAGTGCATCTAATTTGATAGATGGATAATTATATTGATAAAAATTATGGGTTGTTATAGTCTCCCTCCCTTAAAAGAAATCTTGTCCTGAGATTTAGTCGAATGATAGTGTAAAAGTTTAGAGATTCATTCATATGAGGGTAATAATGATTTCATGAAGTAAGGGATTTGTTTACAGATTGAAATAATGTTGTTCGTACGAATGCCGTATAGTTAAGCCCACTCATTTATAATTTGTCACTCACAAACAGAGGCGTCCCGATCCTTGTAACTGAGAAATTATAAATTCATAGTTCGATAATTTATAATTTCCTTATTCAAATGAAGAAACATCCTAATTCATTTCAATAAGACGATTATAAATCATCCTACCTAGCATAAAACATGATATCAAAATGGTGATGTGTAGAAGATGATATGATTTTTCAAAATAATAAAAAGATGCCCATATTATCAGTCGAGGATCTTTGTTGTTGCATAAGTGTTTCAAAGGTATGAGGCGAGTATTCAGAGTTGAATATAATAAAACTAATGGGATTGACAAACGATGTCAAGTTTTGATATCATCAGACATCAAGGTGTAACGGAATTACCACTTTATTATTTCATGGATAACTTTATCTTACATATCTTACATCATCAAAACTTTATGAGTGTTGACACTTATGCTACGTGTCTCGTGGTAGGATTCTAGATAAAGGTAATATATGACAAGGATAGTAGCTTGGTGTTTGGTGTTTTTAAACTTATGAAGTGGGTTTCAGAAGATCTTCATATATAACTCGTGGCGAACTTGAATGTCCTCGAGAGTTGTTTCTAGGATAGAAATCTTAAAGCAAACAAAAACAACCTTGTCTCTTAGTAAGTAGGCTCCCCTGTGGCCCTGTTGTTTGCTTTTGAATATTAATTTGCATAATGCCCTTTCTCTCCACAGGCATTACAAGTTACAGAGATACTGGTTGTAGGTTATTTCTAGTGGTTGGTCTTTTTTTTCTGCAGTTCCTGGTCAGATGACCTACCCTGTTGCAAGTCTAACACTTAATAGTGCAAGGTCCTATGTGATGCATGGTGCACCTTTCACAAAAGTGATGATTTCTAGTATACCCATTGGTGGCAGCATAAGTCCTGAAGGTTTCTTGCCTTCTATACTGTTAATGGTGACCATGGTTACAGTTGTTATTGTTGTGGTTATCTTGGTAGTTATTGTTGTTGTGATTTTTGGGGTAGTTGTTGTTGTCGGTGGTGTTTCTTCTATCATCAAACTTTCCTTTATGATCATTGGCTTATTGCGCATAATTGTGTTTTATTACTTGCTCCATCAATCTCTAGGTTATGGTAATTGCTTCCTCCAAAGTTTAAGGCTTCGAAGCAGCAACATTTCCTTCAATACTTCTGGGTAATCCCCCGATGAAGACTTCCATGAGTTTCTCAGAATTTGGCACCATGTTTGGGCATAAAACTGCCAATTCTTGGAATCTTCTAATATAAGTATTGAGATCATTTCCTTTTACAACCAAGTTGTAAAATTCGTCTTCCATCTTTTTTATCTCAGTTCGGGGACAATACTTATTTGTTAAGAGTCTTTTCAATTCAGTCCATGTGATCTTATTGGCTTGTTCTATTCCAATAGCTTGGGCGTATGCATTCCACCAGGACAAGGCATCATTGGTTAGGGTACCAATAGCAAATGTTACTTTTTTTCCTTAGCACAGTTGCTACGAGAAAATACCGATTCAGTCTGCTTAAACCTGCGAATGAGATCAACTGTTCTTCCGTACCATTGAAGTAGAAAGATTGACAGCTTATGAACTCTTAGTAGTTTCCCCTTTTTGCTATAGGAGTTTCTCTTGGTCCGGTGTTCCTATTAGGATTGTCAGTATTTGTCATGGTAGTAGCTTGTGCTTCTAGAGTAGCAGCCACACTATCAGCAACAAGTAGCCGGATGGTAGCCTGAGTCATAGTTGGTGCTGCAGATATTGATGTTCTCTTGAGAGGCATCTATCAAGACAACACAGGATAAGAATCCATAAAATGATATAGTCATATCACAAGTTAAGGTATAATGTAAAGACTTGTGATCATTCTTTGGTAATACATTGCAGGATACAACGGAAATTTTAGAATTTAAGACTTCCAGAGATAGTTACGGAGATAATAAAGTGAGTGATCCAATAAGAGGCTTAGTGTTTAAAGGTTTGAGAAAATTGGATGGTAAAAGAATCATAGTAATCTTGGATAAAGATATAAGTCATCATACTACAGGATATATGATAGACAATCTCAACATACACAATTATGAGATAACGAGGTATAAAAGAATCACCATTTGTATAAATAACTTTTCTATATAATTTACATAACAAAATTTGAAAAGTGTCATTATTTATACTATCCATCTAGTGGTTGGATTCTAGAAAACTGTAAATGACACATATCTAATTTGGTGGTTCTCCCTTGTTGTTTTTGAGTTCTTGAATCTTGCTCAGAAGACCCTTGATGACAAACATTGATATTCTCAATGATTATTTCCAAAGATGAATACTTTCACAAGCATCTGACTCATTAGGTTCCTCGAGGACTGGTTCACTTCCCAATGGTCACGGTATGATCCATAATGAGTTATCTAACTCTGCAAAGATAGACTTATTAAAGAGATAGTCTGGTGGTGGTGTAGTTGACCTAACTGGTGATGAAGATCCTACTGATGAAGATGGAGATATTGGAATGGGTGATTCAACAGGAGTCTTAATGTCTTTAGGTGGTGAAATCTCCTCGAGAGGAAAGAAATCTTGGGAATCAAACATTGGTGATAGTGATAACATTGGAGATGGAGACACAACAGTTGGTAGAGCAATATGAGCTTAAAGTGGAGGAATAGGTAATTCATTATTAGTAGCATCATATGCTTGCATGACTTCTATATACGAATCATCATGTAAAGGTAAGAAGACTAGTGTGGCCAAAAGATACTTAGTTAAATCATTTGAAGAGTCAGGAGAAGTGTTTCCTGGTGTGGCTGGGATATAGTTTGGAACATTTATAGAGGAAAAAGCATCCTCTATATCGGAATTGGATGGCACGATAATATGATTGTTGGATGAAGACATAACTGTGTAACATCCCAGTGTAAATAACATAAGTTATTTATATAATAGTATAGTAGTTATGTATCTTTACATACTATTCGAGGAATGTAGTGGCAAGGAGGACTTTCTTGGCTAGAAAAAGAAAAGTAGTTATATTTAAAGTTTTAACCTTATTCCTATAACCATGGCACTGATACCAATCTGTAACACCCCCATTATGATAAATATAGCAACGGAAGCAAATTTGGGGTATTACTTCATAGTACAACAGTCATAATCATAGAAAACGACTCATAAAGAGATGTTTTGGAAAAAGTTGTTATCATTCATTTATTCATCAGAGTTTCTACAAACAGAGATCCCAAAATCTACAGGAAAATATAAAGTTGAATGATAACAGTTTAGCCATCTTCAGTCCATGCCACTCCATGTCATAGTTTGCTCAATTACCTGAGACAAACATGCTAAAAAGGTCAACACAAAGGTTGAGTGAAATTTATAGGTTTATGATAAATAGTGTGAATACAAGTTATCATAGATGGTGGGTTACGTTGTTATACACCCAAAAATAGTGATAACTGCAATGAGTACAGTTATAATAGAAAACAATATTAATAGTGTATTATTGCGTCTAAGCTCATGGCACACAAACTGACTTGTGTATATATCAGTAATGATATATATAATGATAATGGCCTCTGATGTAGGTAATTGTCATATACCTATGAGATTCAAATATAGTGTTTTTGGTTACCTATCCGGCTAACACAAATGGGATTCGTTAATCCCAATAGGCCTATCCAAAATATTCGAGTTCACTCGCAAGTGATTAATGGTTCATGATAGTGGGGTCTTTTGGCCTAAAGGGACTTAAATCACAAGCAATAATATATTATGATAGCATACATTTAGAAAACACATGTATTCATAGTTTATAGCAGGTACCCCCCTCACGGGTTTATGAAAACATTCATGAGATTTAAAAGTGAGGCCATGAACTCACCTTAACAGGGAAAATCTAATTGATGGCAAAAGTATATCAAGTGAAAGTAACGGCTTTTGTCACGCAACCTGGTGTAATATGTAAAGTCTTAGTGTGATTATTTATGTTTCAAAAACTTCATAAAGTTTAACGTATTACTTTGATTTATTAATTTATGGAGATATTGTATCATTGTTCGGGCTATCATAATTCAGAGGTCATGCAGTATCGTTTGAGGAGCTAGGGCACTTTAAATCGTAAACCCAGCAAACTCGTCAAAACGTATACTCAAATGAAATCCCTCACATGAATGCCCTAGTAGCGTGATATGATAAGATTGTAAGTTTTTTCAAAAGCTAATCGATGATAAGTTACGTTAAATATATAACGTAATTGATGTATAATGCGTCGATCGTTGATTAATAACGACAAATGTGTGGGTTTTAACAAAACCGAGTCTTATAATATTCATATATATTTTTATAATTTGTTTAAATATATTAGATTTTATATTTTTAAGAATAGAAAAATGACAGTATATACCCTTGGTTTATAAACTTTTTCAAGTTTAGTCCTTTATATAATAAGTATATATAATTTAAACCTTTAACTTTAGAATTTGGCAAAACAACCCCTTATAGTTATAACATTACAATAATGACATTTTCATCCCCTTTAGTTATAAATTTCAAAAAGTTAGGATATATACCCCTATGCATGAAAACATTTACAAATCAAGTCCAAAAAGCCATGTAAGCTTATTTTAAGGTTCCAAATGATATTTTCAGGTTATATATAATAACCCATAATTTTTCAGTATTTTCATCAATGTAATATCTACTTACTATATTAAGTACTACTTTTTCACGGGAATATTTTTCGTTTTATTCCATTCAATTATGCAACGTAACTTGCATCTCATAAGATACGTATTTTTTCCTTTTTTACTTATTATTTTAAACTAAATTTTATATATAAAATAAAAATATAGGTAATAAATAAATAAAAAGAATGATGCAATACCACTCCATGGATTATTAAAATATTTGAGTCTCAGCCGTGCAATATTCTTGGGCCAATAACCATTGTAGTAGGCATGTACAATGATAGCAACTCGACTTATTCGTTGAACAACTAATGTATAACAATAGCATCTCGACTCCTCCGTTGAACATCTCATGTACAACGATAGCTTCTCGACTCATCCGTTGACCATCTAATGTATAACCATAACATCTCGACTCATCCGTTGAACATCTCATGTACAACGATAGCATCTCGACTCATCCGTTGAACATCTCATGTACAACGATAGCATCTCGACTCATCCGTTGAACATCTCAAGTCAATTGTGCATGAAATACAAACTAGGTCATTTTATCTCCTAAGTCATGTTTATATCTTACCAACACTTTAACACAAGGTACAAACACCTAATGCACAACTCCTAAACCCTTAACCTAATCCCTAAATCAATATAAACCCTAATCTTAAAACCCTAATTCATCTAACCCTAAACCAAAATCATAAAATCATAGCAAAACTATTACACCTTAAACTAGTTCATAGTTTTCAGAATCTGATCCGTTAATAAAACATAAGATATGGGAAAAATTATTAGGTTCTGGGTATTAAATAAAAATACTAGGTTGTAGCCCTATGTCTTGTGATCATTTTGCCGGTGGACTCAACCCGATTCGATGTCGGATGAATTAGTTATAGCCGAAATGGCAAAAGTGCACAGATTCTGCACACCTGTAGTAAATGGCTATTATCTCTAAATTTTTGTATAGTGACCCCTAAATATGTAAAAGTAAAAGTTTTAGAGGACTCAAATATTTAATCATGCTCACTGTTTTGAGGTTCATCAGAGTTACGGTTTGTAAATGGCAACCAAATTATCGGGACAGATGTTGGCTGTCCAAAAACAGCCATGTATAAACTAAACAAACACCTCAAGCTCCTCCAAGACTCACCACCACCTTCATCACCATGACCTCACCACCACATCACCATTACTCCAGCACCTTACAAGCTCCTCCATCACCATCTTGTCATCTAACTTGGCCACTAAGTCTCCAAAATCCCTAATCATCACCCTAACTTCACCATCTTCTTCCACCTTGTTAAGCTACACCTCCATAGCCTTCAAGACTCATCACTAGCTGCTATTAGTCATCCCCCTATAGCCCTTGGAAACCACACCAAGTTTACTTGGTTCCTACTTCAATAAACTTGGTCCCTAAGTGTTCCTACACTATATATACCCACGCATACATATATACTCTTTCAAATCATTCACAAAACTTGTTTCCACCTCAATTATAAGTCCAAGCCAAGCTTTACCAGAAGTAGAAGAAAGTACAAAGCCCTTAGAAGCCAAGAACCAAGAAGAAGAAGCCCTTGAAGTCGTTTCTAGGCGTACGAACCAAAAACCCCTTATACGACCCATTTTAGTTCAAGTAAGCTCAAAATTTTGTTCAATAAGCTCATAATCTGATTTAGAATGTTCATAATATTCTTAAGATCATATATAAACTCTTGTTTGATCCCTTGAACCACAAACCCATGCGTCTTTGATTAAAACCCTAAAAATGACCCGTTTTGATTTTCTAGCTAACGAATCCTTTTTCTAAACTTTTGTTATGTTAGAACCTCTTATTTTTGCTTATTCTAATAAGCTATAAGCTGCAAATATCATTTGGAACCCTAAAATAAGCTTACATGGCTTTTTGGACTTGATTTGTAAATGTTTTCGTGCATAGGGGTATATATCGTAACTTTCTAAAATTTATAACTAAAGGGGCTGAAAATGTCATATTCCTAAAGTTATAACTACAAGGGGTTGTTTTGCCAAGTTCTAAAGTTAAAGGTTTAATAAATATATAATTTATATAAAGGACTAAACTGGTAAAAGTTTATATACCAAGGATATATATTGCCATTTTTGTATTCTTAAAAATATAAAATATAATATTTTTATACAAATTATAAAAATATAAATAAGTATTATAAGACTCGATTTTGTTAAAACCCGACACATTTATCGTTATTAATCAACGATCGACACATTATAAAACAATTACGTTATATAATTAACGTAACTTATCATCGACTAACTTTTGAAGAAACTTACAATTTTATCATATCACGTTACTAGGGAATTTCATGTGAGGGGTTTCATTTGAGTATTTGTTTTGACGAGTTTATTGCGTTTACGATTTAAAGTGCCCTGACTCCTCAACGATACTACATGGCCTCTAGATTATGATAGCCCGAACAGTGATACAATATTTCCATAAATTAATAAATCAAAGTAATACGTTAAACTTTATAAAGTTTTGAAACATAAACCATCACACTAAGACTTGACATATTACCCCAGGTTGAGTGACGAAGCCGTTACTTTCATTTGATATACTGGTTTTCCCCATTCGAGTAGATAACAATGTACTACCATGCGGACGAATTTAATTTGATATACTTTTTCCATCAATCAGATTTCCCAGTTAAGGTGAGTTCATAGCCTCGCATTTCAATCTTTTGAATGTTTTATAAACCCGCGAGGGGGATACATGTTATAAACCATGAATACAAGTGTTTTTTCAACTGTGTGCTATTTTGATATATTATTGCCTAAGTACGTGCACTTGACATATCTTTGGGTAGAGACACCCATATTAAAGCAGTAACATCATTGTGTAGAGACACCCACATGGCAGTATCTCTTTGGGTAATGGCTCCCAGTATCTCTTTGGGTAATGGCTCCCAGTATCTCTTCAGGTAATGTCTCCTAGTATCTCTTTGGGTAGTGACTCCCAGTATATATTCTGGTAAAGGCTCCCGGTTCTGTTGAGTTAAATATGTAATTCATGAGCTTAGGGCAATAATAATTATTTTCCATAATAATTGTACTCATTGCAATTATTACACTTATGGGTGTATAACAACATACCCATTGTTATGATAACTTGTATTCAAACTGTTTTCCATAATAATTGTACTCATTTCAATTATTACACTTATGGGTATATAACAACATAACCCACTATTGAACTTGTACTCAACTATTATAACTGAAAACCTATGAATTTCACTCAACCTTTGTGTTGACTCTTTTAGCATGTTTATCTTAGGTAATTAACCAACTTATGGCATGGAGTGGCACGGACTTGAAGATGGCTAAATTGTTATCATTCAAACTTTATGTTTCAAGATTATGGGACCTTTCCTTTGTAAAACTTTGATATGATATTGAATGATAACTAAATTTTCCAAAACGTCTCTTTACAAGTCGTTTTCTATGATTATGTCTATGAACCCATGAAGTAACACTCTAGATTAGCTTTTGCTGCTATATGTCAAAAATGGGGGTGTTACATTATAGCTTATTAGAATAAGCTAAAATAAGATGTTCTAACATAACAAAAGTTTAGAAAAAGGATTCGTTAGCTAGAAAATCAAAACGGGTCGTTTTTAGGGTTTTTACCAAAAACACATGGGTTTGAGGATTCAAGGCTTCAAACAAGAGTTTATATATGTTATTAGGAGTATTATGAACATTCTAATATAGATTATAAGCTTATTGAACAAGAACTAAGCTTACTTGAGCAAGAAATGGGTCAAAATGGGGTTTTCGGGTTCGTACGCCTAGTAACGACTTCAAGGGCTCTTTTTTCTTGATTCAAACATATTTTGTGGCAAAAACTAAAAGTTAACATTACCTCTTGAATAACTTCATAATGGTGACGAAATTTACAATTCATGTTTTTGTACCTATCAATAAACAATTAACAAACATATTAAAATTAAACAAATCAAAATCATATATGCACATCCCATAACCAATACATATTGATTTTCAAAATATGTACCTCCTCCAAAACTCTTTATAGGTTGAAACAAGAAACCTTCTTTGTCCACTCACATGATCCTGATAACTAAAAATACGAGTACCTAAAAAGTCTTTTGCATAATTCATTGCCTCATCTTCCCTTAGAAATGTAGCCCAAATATCCTCTCTAAAAACTTTTAACATAGAATATTAACCGATAATACATATAGTGGGTATTAAATAGATACAGAAATTATGCAAATATTGCACGCACATTGATTTATGTTGATCTTCAAGCTCAACGCGTATCTCATCTAACAATCGCAGTAACCGGGATTGTCTTTTTGGACGCACGCCTTTTGGGGAACCATAGAAAACAACAGAGGACAAATGGTTTGCATTATTCAACTTCTTTTTTCCAACAATCGATGTATAAAACTAAAACAATAATAAGCCGCCAACCATGAAAAAATGTTCTAAAATATTTTTCACATGTGAAAATACTTATTTACTTGAGTTGTTAATATACTGGTGCAATTAATAAAATTATATGCAACAATAAATAAACAAGATATGAAATAAATAATAGAAAAAGTATTTCATTGTTACATCTTTTCCTTTGAAATCGTCAATTTTAGAATCACACACTATGACATCATTTTCAATTTCATCATCATACTCATATAACTTATTTTCAAGCTCTACATCTTCATTATCATCATCCGTATCTGTATCTATTTCAATACAAATTCTCGAGAACAACATTCTTCTTGTGTGTGATGTCATCACACTATTATCTAACAAGAGAAAAGTTAAAGACATAGCATTATATTTCTACAACAGAAGCGTTTGCACTAGATGCACATAATAAGATACATCACAGATAATTTATACATAATCAAGTAATATTAATGTACACAAGCATATCATATGATATTCTTACTCATTGCTAAATTTGTGATCCTAGTTCTTTTGATATCCTTGGTGGGGGGGGGGGGGGGGGGGGGGGGGGGGGGGGGGGGGGGGGGGTGGGGGGGGGGGGGGGGGGGAGGTGGGGGGGGGGGGGGGGGTGGGGGGGGATTGAGGCCGACATGAATGTTCTTCTTAATCTAAGTTGATTGATATCTGACATTCGTACTCCATGTCTGCACCTACTACTACTATCCTCATAATTCAATGAATGCTAAAAAATACATGTCTCCTCTAAGATCCAAGTCCTATCGGGAAAAATTCCAAGTCTATGAAATTTGATGTAAGGCAGTATACAAACATGTGCAGGCTAATGGATGCACTCTCTGTGGGCAGGGTTCTACCTAACTAATTACTTAATTTCATCTATTTTCTCACCGTTTGTCCACTATGATTTCAACTTAATTACTTAATTTCAAAGTGCAGCTCCAATATTTGGATACCAACGCTCCAATACTTGGTCAGCCACTTAAACACGTCACCTCTAATCCTAACATATAATTGAACTTAATTTCAAACAAAATGCAGATCTACTATGATTTAAACTTGAATACAGATTGATTTAAGTTCCTAAAATCAAAAAAATAGTGACACTAATATCAACTGCTGCTATTATGATGGCCTTCTAATTCAATAGAAAAGGAATTACTAAAACAACTAAGTATCTTTGCACAACAATCTTTGAATATGTGATTCTATCAAACATTTATACATCAAATACCATATGCCAAGACTTTTTGGAGTTTACTTCTCAAATAAATAAGATCTTGATTATTTACTTGAATTCTATATAATAATTACATAAGTCATGTATGAAATCTATATTAAAGTTAAATATCACTGTGTTTTCTTTCCAAATTTAATTAAACTTAAGTTTTAAATTTGGATTGCTTATGTCTCCAATAAAACATTCAATATTTCCTGATCTAGTTTAAGTATAACAAAACTAACACACAAACATTCAATCCAATAAAAAATTCACACCTCTGTGCCAACCACCTTCCCCCCGCGCAGCGCTCGCGACGCTAAACTAACATAGCTTCACTCTATGTGATTTTCTATAAAATATTCACTCATGAAGATATTCCTACAAAACTTAACTAGAACGCGAATAAGACAAAAGCATCAATCTTGGATAAAAAATTACACTCGAAGATATTCCTATTGAAACTAAAATTATTCTCTATAAAATCTTCACTCGTGAAGATTTTCCTACAAAACATAAATGAAAACGCAATTAAGACAAAAGCAGAAGATATTCCTACAAAACTTCAATGAAAATGCAACTACGACAGAATAATCAATCCTCGATGAAAAATTTCACTTGTGAAGATATTCTTATTGAAACTAAAATGCTTTTCTAAAAAATATTCACTCGTGAAGATATTCGTATAAAACTTAACTAGAACGCGATTAAGGCAAAAGCACCAAACAATGTCAAACCAGGAAACTAAAATGCTTTTCTAAAAAATCTTCACTCGTGAAGATATTCGTATAAAACTTAACTAGAACGCGATTAAGGCAAAATCATCAAACAATGTCAAAACAGGACACTTAATTTCAACTAAATCAATACAATAAGTCAACATATTCATAACAATAAATAACATAGAAAATCAAAATTACAAACCCTAAAACAAGTAAAAAAAGGTAATCAATTGAAAATAATTACCACTATTACCATTCAAATCAATATTAAAACAACGTTTTAAATGATTAATAGATCAATTCTTCATCAGAATTATGAATCTGAAAATTGTAATTTTGAATAGTCAACATCGAAATCAACGACAGAGATTAGGAAGGTTGATAACCGGCGAGAAGAAGATAAAATGTGGTAGATTACGGAGATGATTATGCGTGTTTGTGTGTGTGTTTTTTTGTTACTGAGATGCTTGTTACAGAGATGGTTGTGGTGTTTGTGTGTGTTTTTTTGAGGAGAATGTAACAAATGAGAGAAGTTCGAGCACACCCCTATGAATTTTTGATATGAAATTACATAAAAGCCCTTCTACTTTTTTTAAGTGTAAATTCATTCAATCTCTAATACAAATTTTAATCTAATCTAAACCATTAGATCTAAAAAGGTAAGGGAATGGAAGGCTAAGATTCTTGTTTCCTTCTCACTACTAAAATTCTAGCTTCTCAAAATTTGTACGAGCACAAGCTCACACGCTCACCTGTGCCTTTAAAACTGCTACTTCAAGCATAATTTCATAGGCTTTACGCAACATAGATCTATCAAGTAGGAGCTTTAAGTTAAGCGGACTAAGTAAAAAACTACCACCACACACCCACCCAACCAACCCCCCACCCAACCCCCAAACCCCCACACTCCACCCCCCAACTCCCCAACCCCCACCACACACACCCCCACAACACCCACCCCCCACCACCAACCATCCAACCCCCCAACCCACCCCAACACCCCACCCCCACCCCACAACACCCCCAACCCCCCCCCCACCCAATCTCCACCCCCCCCACACACCCACCACCAACCCCAAACACCCCCACCCCAACAAACCCCCCCTCCCACCACACAACCAACACACCCCCCCCACAGCCCACCCCAACGCCACATACCCACACCATATCTCCCCCAACACACCACCCCCCCCACCCCCACAGACCACCCACGAACCCCCACCCAACACCCAGACACCACCCCCAACCCCCCCCCACCAACCACCCCACACAACCCCCCCCCCTCCCCGACCCACACCCCACCCCCCCCCCACCCCACCCAACCCCACCCCTATGAATTTTTGATATGAAATTACATAAAAGCCCTTCTACTTTTTTTAAGTGTAAATTCATTCAATCTCTAATACAAATTTTAATCTAATCTAAACCATTAGATCTAAAAAAGGAAGGGTAAATGGAAGGCTAAGATCTCTTGTTTCCTTCTCACTAAAATTAGCCTTCTCAATTTGTACGCGCACAAGCTCCACACCGCTCACCCTTGTGCCTTAAACTGCTACTTCAAAGCCATAATTTCATAGCGCTTACGCAACATAGATCTACTCAAGTAGGAGCTTTAAGTTAAGCGGAATAGTGTACTTAACAAGCATTGAAAGCGCTCGGAGAGGCCACGGCATCGTCTTCACCTCTTGGTTTAGAGGAAGGGGCAGAATAGAACTCCATCGGGTCAAAATAACCTTCTCTTGGCGATATCACCAAAGCATCCCATCTGGAATCCCCCTTTTTCAGCTTCTAGCCTGCAGCTTCTAGCCTCAGATAGCTAAGTTAGGTGTAGGAAGGAAGATAAGCATCCTAATCCACTTTTTCTTTCGTCTGCTCTTAACACTTCTCGCCAAGTCCAATAAAATACAGACTCTCTATGACTCAAAAACCCCAACCTACTTCGTACCAGATCAGACTAGTCGCTTCAAGATCCCTTTCTATATCGTTAGAATGAGTCAAGGCTTGAAGAGTCTGTTATCAAATCGTCTGTGCTCACGAATCGTTGTGGGTTGTTATATGAACAATTCGGACACACATTTTAATGTTGTCTTTCACATCGGACAAATCACCGATATAACCATATTTTGCCAATTAGCCTCAAATAGGCAACTTTGACCCGAAAGAATTACAAACAAAAATTCTTACAAAATAAAACACCATTTCACCCATTTGCCTCAAATCCTAATTTTTTAAGGTTTTTTCAATCGTATTTCGCAATTACTAAATTATTAAAGGCTTCTTAAAAAATGAAACACCATTTCGGCCATTAGCTTCAAATAATGTTTTTTAGGATTTTTTTTCAATAGGATTTCGCAATTCATAAATTATTTAGACCTAATTAGCACTAGTTAATACATATTATTGAGACCCAATTATATCTTGTTTATATAAATTCGAAGACATAACAATGAAAAAGAATAAACTAATTGTAACAAAATCGCCACAAAAGACAACTGTGATCCATTCCGTGTGTTAGTCTTGTGTGATTGATGTGATTGTAACTGTTGCTAAAAATATGGTCAATTACAATAGTGGTGGTTGATTTTTTTATAGAATGAATTGGAGAAGATTGAGATCTATTTGTGGAATGTCTTTATGACATGAAACCACAATGTTGAAACTGTTACTTAGACGGGTTTGACTTATTCTATATTGTTGTCAATACCATATGGGAGAGTAAACATGAGAATGACACATCAACACTAATTAAGAGTTGATCCATGCATGACCTCTCTTATAAATAAAGGATTATTCACCTCATTAAAAACATACAAACACATCTTCCTCTCATCTTTCTCGCTAAAAACACAATATGTAGGCAATTCGGCGTATACCCGGATGCGACCCCATCCACTCCCTCCATCCATGGATAAGGATAAAACAGCATCTTTCACTGTTTCGTTGGAAAAACCAACGCAAATCTCATATTGACTTTCTTTCGCCCTACTCTAAGGGTACTTTAATTTGATATCTTTTTTTTTATATTCTATTTATATAAAGGCCCCAGAACGCCTAAAAGGTTGAGGGTACCAGCCAGAGTTCTCTTTCTAAAAAATCAAAATAAATGACTATAAGGAACCAACGATTATCGATTCTTAAACAACCTATATTCTCCATACTTAATCAGCATTTGATAGATTATCCAACCCCGAGCAATCTTAGTTATTGGTGGGGGTTCGGTCCGTTAGCTGGTATTTGTTTAGTCATTCAGATAGTGACTGGCGTTTTTTTAGCTATGCATTACACACCTCATGTGGATCTAGCTTTCAACAGCGTAGAACACATTATGAGAGATGTTGAAGGGGGCTGGTTGCTCCGTTATATGCATGCTAATGGGGCAAGTATGTTTCTCATTGTGGTTCACCTTCATCTTTTTCGTGGTCTATATCATGCGAGTTATAGCAGTCCTAGGGAATTTGTTCGGTGTGTCGGAGTTGTAATCTTACTATTAATGATTGTGACAGCTTTTATAGGATACGTACCACCTTGGGGTCAGATGAGCTTTTGGGGGGCTACAGTAATTACAAGCTTAGCTAGCGCCATACCTGTAGTAGGAGATACCATAGTGACTTGGCTTTGGGGTGGTTTCTCCGTGGACAATGCCACCTTAAATCGTTTTTTTAGTCTTCATCATTTACTCCCCTTTCTTTTAGTAGGCGCCAGTCTTCTTCATCTGGCCGCATTGCATCAATATGGATCAAATAATCCATTGGGTGTACATTCAGAGATGGATAAAATTGCTTCTTACCCTTATTTTTATGTAAAGGATCTAGTAGGTTGGGTAGCTTTTGCTATCTTTTCTTCCATTTTTATTTTTTATGCTCCTAATGTTTTGGGGCATCCCGACAATTATATACCTGCTAATCCGATGCCCACCCCGCCTCATATTGTACCGGAATGGTATTTCCTACCGATCCATGCCATTCTTCGTAGTATACCTGACAAAGCGGGAGGTGTAGCCGCAATAGCACCAGTTTTTATATGTCTGTTGGCTTTACCTTTTTTTAAAAGTATGTATGTACGTAGTTCAAGTTTTCGCCCGATTCACCAAGGAATATTTTGGTTGCTTTTGGCGGATCGCTTACTACTAGGTTGGATCGGATGTCAACCTGTGGAGGCACCATTTGTGACTATTGGACAAATTTCCCCTTTTGTTTTCTTCTTGTTCTTTGCCATAACGCCCATTCTGGGACGAGTTGGAAGAGGAATTCCTAATTCTTACACGGATGAGACTGCCTGAAAAGTGAGAAATTCTGACACCCATCATTTTCGAGTGAGTATTACACCAAGAATTGACAAGCCTTTAGTTGTACGAGTTGTACGTTTTCTATTTCTTACGTGACTTTGATGAAAGAAAGCATTCCGGGAACAGGAATAAGAGTCAAGGCCTTCCTTGTCATTGTAGTAGGCTTGTTTGCAAGAGAAAAGAAGCCGCTTCAACGATGCAATCAGACCTGTGAGAGTAAGCATGAGAAGCCAGTCTGTCTGCAATTGAGTTGCCTTGTCTATAGATGTGAGAAACCATCATGCCAGAAGACAATAAGCTGATGCATTCTCTGATCAAGTAAAGCACATGTCAAGGGGTGGATATAAGACCAAGGATGGAGTCCACCATAACTTTGGAATCAGATTCGATGTCATTCACTTGGATGCCCTTATCAGAACATAGTTTGAACCCATCTCTGAGAGCTCTAGTCTCAGCCATCATGTTAGTACCATTGTGATAGAATGAAGAGAAGGAAAAAAAATTGGACCTTAACTCTTTCTCAGGATACCACCACCTGCACTCTCTCCCATAGCAGCTGATCCATCTATGTTGAGTTTGGTACATTTTGGGGGAGGAGGATTTGATCCATATCCCGCTTTGATTTCCCTTCGGGCTCCTTATTCCGAGACTGTTCTTTATCACGGCTCTTCTTAGGCTTTCCAACCAACCCTGTTGACTCGGAGTATTCAACCCCCCATTCGCCTAGCCATCAGATTCCTCCGCTGCCATCTTCGCTTTTGGCTCCTTGTCATTTGATCTGGGGGAATCAACCTCGAAGAAGGGAGCCTAGGAGCGTAGTTTGGCCTGTGTTCCAAATTCAATGCTCAAATTCCAGCTTCAAGCGTTCTGCAGCTCATAATCATATTATGGAAAATGAGGCGTGGGAAAACGGCACCAATTCTGTCCAATAACACCAAAAACCTCATTTTTAAGTCCTTCGGCCTTCGCAAACAAACAGTCCGGCCAACCCAAGTAATCCCCCATAACATCAATCAGTACCGCAAAAGGCTCAAAATATGACTAAGTCTCCAGCAGCTGCGGAGCGGGGGATAAAGGAACAGCAGGATTACAACATTGCACAGGATCAATCAGAATGCGGGAGCGCAGAGCCTTTAAGAGATAGGGGGTGCGGGAGCATAATACTTAATACTAATGATTCCCCGCGGTTTTTCATGCAGATTTGACCACGGTGTGCACCCCCCTTAACTTAACCCCTATTACGTAAGGGGGACCTTCGGCGGGATAAAAGAGAGTGCGGGAAAAGCAGCTACAGATACAGGACAAAAGAAGGAGTGGCGCACTTAAAGAGTCAAAAAGTCCATCGTAGCGCAAAAGAGCATCCCGCAGAAAGAGGATCCCGCGGAAAGTTTCCACTTTTCTGTCCAGCTTCAAAATGGAATGGAATAGTCTAAGATGCTTAATAGCTCCAACAAGCGCGAAAGCCATTGCTTCTTGCTTTCGAGCCCAAGCCTACGTTTGCTTAGTAAGGTTGCTTCTTTTTATATCTCCTCAAAAAAAGAAAGGCGAAAGGTTGCTTGCTTGACTTTGAGAAAGAAGTAGAAAGAAGGTATTATATAATAAAAAAAAGTCAAGGCGCGTTAGCGCTTTTTTTTTTTTCAATAAGGGTCGGAGCTTGAAGAAGCGAGCCTATCAGAGAAAAAAGTGCTAGTTGTAGCGCGCTAGCTACTAAGACAGGAAACACTTCAGGCAATTCTAAAGTTACATAGTAAACAAAGAAAGATATATGATCTCATTATAAATGCAACGTCAAATAATATACAGGAGCTCATATTTGTCTATGGGCAAGGTGGCACAAGGAAAACGTTTATTTGGATGACAATTATCAGTTCCCTCCGATCCGAAGGAAAAATTGTGTTGGCCACGCTTCATCGGGAATTGCTTCTTTACTTCTGCCTGCATGATGCATGGCTCATTCTTGATTTAAACTGGCGCTTGAATTAACAGACGAATCGATCTGTCATATTAGGAAGAATACACAGCTAGGAAATATATTAACTGAGACAGATCTCATAATCAGGGACGAAGCTCCGATGAATGATAGTCGATGTTTTGAAGCACTAGATAGAACGTTGAAGGACTTAATGAATACACCAGGGATTTTGTTTGGTGGGAAAACCATAATCTTAGGAGGCGATTTTTGCCAGACCCTTCCAGTAAAAAAATCAGCGTCAAAGTCAGAACCGGTCGCAGCTTCCATCGCCGAGTCTTATCTATGGTGGCACTTTAAAGTATGCACTCTTACTGAAAATATGCGGCTACAAAGACCTGGTATGAGTGAGTCTGAGCAAGAGAAGTCGCATTCGTTTGCAAAATGGTTACTTAGTATTGGTAATGGTGAACCGGGAGAACGTGAAGAACAAGACGATGGAGACACTTCATGGATAAGTATTCCTACCGAATATTGTGTCCTTGACGATGAAACGGGAATGTCGGAGCTTATTGATTTTATCTACGATCAAGAAACATTGAAAACCCCAACGACAGGATGCCTTCAGGAAAAAGCTATTGTTTGTCCTAAGACTGTGGATCTTATAAATGCAAGGATTTTGTTAGCAGTCAAAGGTCGTAGCAAAATATATCTGAGTAACGACGAAGCTATTCCACTAGAAGGTGATATAAGCGAAATAGAACTGCTTTATCTAATGGAATACCTTAACACCATGAACTTCCTAGGCTTTCCTCGACATGAGCTTGAACTAAAAGTAGGATCACCAATAATGCTACTCAGAAATGTAAATCTCTTAGGAGGGTTGTGCGTACACGAATGATTGTTAGATCTTTAAAGTCAAAAGTAATAGAAGCTCAGATTATTACAGGTACAAGAGTTGGTGACAAGGTCTTCATACACAGGATTCCTCTAATGCATAAAGATACCAATTTTCCGTTCACTTAAAAAAAAACAGTTTCCAATAAAGCTTTGTTACGCAATGTCCATAAACAAAAGCCGAGGCCAGTCTCTCAAAGATTGGTATCTACTTATCAGAACCGATTTTCAACCACTGTCAGTTATACGTAACCTTATAAAGAGCTACGTTACCAAACGGTCTCAAATACTGATAAACCAACAAAACACCCAACCACCTCACACTACCAAAAATATTGTTTACACGAGCTTTCTCAGAAGGATTGCATCCACCCGATTATCTAACTGATTGAGCTGCCAAACATTTGAACGCATAACTGTTTACACTAGATATTACTGAATACATTTCATACGCTTATTTGTTATCAGTAGTACTCACAAATAAGTCTCTTGCCTAAAAAATAGAACAATGCCAATGTACTCTCAATATTATATTTACATAAGTAGAATTACTAGAACGGTCATATGAGTGAAGATATTTGTTATGTATAACTGCTTGCTATGCTTCCCGATAATCTAATCTCGAACTCGACTCTTTTATAAGTATTTGTACTATTTCTATCTCTTAGCTAAACGATTTGCTTTTTCCTTTCAGGTATTCAACCGAGATGTTGGAGACCACTATCGCTAGCTTGGGCATCAGACAACACAACCGTACACTGGAAGCAAAGGTTTACCGAAAGTGGATTTCAAAAAGCGTATCGGATATGAGAGAAATATTTTTCTGCTATATGCTAATTGATCGAGAGGTAAAAAAATAAAGACATTTAATACAATAGCCATTCAAAATCGTTGTACCTGAAACGTAACATTCAATTTCTTTCAGAATAACGCTATCCAAGCCAATATGGATGTCAAGAATGTGCAGCACTTCGATCCGCTTATTTGGCTCGAGCAAGCTTATAGAATCTCAAGATTCATTTGTGAACCTACAAGCCCATACTAACAAACTCTAGAACACAAAATAAGTCTTAGGTTTGGAAAAATTACAACATTTGACATTCTCCCAGAAAAAGAATCAAAGTTCCCGGATCATCATTTTGAATTTATACCCTACAACCAACTGGCATCAAGAGTTCCTTACAAAGATTGAAACTCAAGGATGATATATCCAATTTTAACAGGTGATATTCTCTCACACTTATTTTTTAGAACAAATACAGTGGCTGATGAGCAACATTTGTGATGAACAGACTATCTGGGTCGCACAAGATCAATTAGCGACATACATTTCGTTGCAACTACCAGCCAAAGAAAAGATTGCTCGTCGGAAAGTTGACATCGAAAACCTTGAGTAAGTGGTGTTGTTAATCATCTATGAACGAATGCTTTTGACATCGGTTAAATATGAAACTGTTTTGCCACAGAGGAAACATCATCGAATTCACCATGTGGGATGAAATGGTCAGATAATTCAAAAAGAGCCCTATAGAGAGTCTGGAAAGATCATTTCCGTTAGCTCTTGTCGTGTCTCTAAGTTCAAAGGTACATTCTAATATCTAAAGTGACTCATCCTTAGCTATAACTTTTATAATAACATAGGTACGTACAATCACAGACTTACAACTATCAGCTACATTTGCAACTCACTACTACATAAACCCAAGAAGACTCGAAGCTGAACATTTACATACTGCGTAAGCAGCACTCATAGTTATAAAAATTTTACACTAACTTTTTTTTACACACTAATTATAACTGACACTGAACACTATCAAAATACAGACTCAGAGCAAAATTCAGCGTAATCCCGTCGCCGCAAGTAGCAAAATACCGATTCGAGGACCCAGAAATGGAGAAAACAAGAAATCGGGAGACTCTGCACACACTCTTGCAGCAAAACCCAACCAGCTTTAAGGTATTTACATAAAGATCACATACACATCACTTTGATTTATACATTTACTCACATATATTGTTCAACTGTTTCAGGGAATTTGCTTTACATGTGAAGTGACAATCACAGGAATAAGAGAAAATAGAGAATGGCATTACACATCGTGCAACTAATGCAACAAGAAGGCACCAGAGTAATAAGGCGTGTACGATTATGAAGATTACGGCCAGCTAGATCAACCGACTTATAGGTATCGCCTATAAATATGACAATCTTACATCAATACAAGTAATCGAGTTATAATAAACGATAATAAAAAACAGATACAACTTCAAGACCACAGTTACAAATGGGACAACCAATGCACAGTTCATGTTTTTCATGCTTGCCGGTGATGAAGTCACTAGCCATCCATGTGCATAGTTGGTGCAGAAGTACAAAACAGTAGGCCACTGCCGGATACCAAAAGAAATAGCAGACATAATTAGAAAAAAACGTGTATTCCAGATCCATTTTTTGTAGGATATCAAATCACATAAACCAAGAGAGAAGTAAAGAGAAAATCTAGAGAGAAAGAGGAGTGGTTGATCACTTAGAGAGTGAAAGAAACATGTAATGTATGTTATTATCCAAATGACCAACACCCTTTCCATGGAAGGAGAGGGGGTATTTATACAAGAGTGGGGCGTGGTCAACATAAGGATAAGGTCTCCTTATGTTGATCCGGTTAGCTTAACTATTACACCATGATTGACTACGAGCTACGAATTACAATATTGGAAGTGACAATCTCCTCAGGTCATTTCATTTTACAAAAACTTAAGCTTAAATGTCCTCAATCTTGCTTGTAGTCATGCACTTTGTCTTTATCTTGTGATATATGTAGTGATCGTTTGACTTTAGGCTTGAGCTTGTTCTTATAGCTTGTTTTGTCTGTGATCTTGAGCTTCTTCAGTCAAACATAATCTCTTCATCATCTTAAGATATTTCACCTTCTTGTAAACTTGTGACATATGGACCAACATGCTCATACTTCTCTTTGTCTTGAAAACTTTGTCTCCTTTGAAATGCTTTATTAGGAACAAGAAAAGTCTCGGTCACTTCCAATATTAAATAGTCAAAGCCCGTAGTTAGTTATGGTTTAGTAACACAAACTAATATGGCCCAAAGGCCCATGGAAAGCCTTGTTAGGCTCATGGCCGGCCAATATTAGGTATAAATACCCTCTTCATGGCTTGAAGAGGGTGTTGGTTGGTTTTGTATTTCTCATTTTCATAATACATTTCTCTTTCTACACTTTCTCTCACTAGAAATACATCCTTCCTTCCACTTTCTCTCTCTAGTTTTTGCTACTCATATATCAATGATTACTTGTATTCTACAATTGGTATCAAGAGCCATGGAGTGATTTACTTAGTTATTGTGTTTATTTTTGTTTGGTTTGTTACTTCGTACATTTTTTTTCTCTTCTTTTCTTTTGTTTTCAAAGCTTAGTCATACACTAAAAGATCATTTACTAAGGTAAAGTTGACATAGTATCTTTGGATATAGGTGTATTTGTTTTGGATCAAAGAAAAACTCATTTTGCTACAAGTTTTGTGTTCGAAAATCCTTATAAAGCACAAATCTTGATTTTGAAATTTTCGGCTTAATAACCAAAAAGTTGTCATTTTTAAGGTACCTATAGGTTTTAGAATACTAGTTGTACAAGAAATTTTGGGTAAAAACAATCAAAAAGGGTGTATTTTTGGTGTCATTAAGATTTTTGAGTAGCGTACACAAAGTGTGCATCGAATTCGCAGTTCTTAGTGTTTTCCGAATTGGCAGTTTACGTTGTTTTCGAATTGGTAATCTTTGTTTTCTCTGAATTTGCAATATGTCTTTGAGGCCTGAATTAGCAATTTTAAGTTGTATCCGAATTCGCATTACTAGTGCTTTCCGAATTGGCAATCTGTGTTGTATCCGAATTAGCAACTTGTGTGTGGTACCCGAATTTACATATGATCCGAATTTTGCAGTTTTCTAGGAACACAATTGGCAGTTGGTAAGGACCCGAATTCGCAATTTCTTAAGGATCCGAATTTGTCAATTTTCTTAAGGACACGAATGGCAGATTGTTAAGGACACGAATTCCAACTTTTTAGAACCATCGAATTCCCGCAATTTGTAGAAGGACAAAACGAATTTGCAATTTGCATAAGGTGGCCACGATTTCAAAATTTTTCTTATGACCGAATTTTGCAATTTTTCTTCATCTTCCGATTTTGCAATTTTTCTAATACACGAATTTTCAATTTCACTTAAAAATTATACTGTTTATTTCTTTGACTTGTAAAATTCCGTGAAACACTCAATTGTTTTCCCGATTTTGTTAAGAATTGTAAAATCCCGTGTAGTTTCAAGACTTAAAACACACAAAAGACAACACCTTCAAACACAATTAAACACAATTACTTTCTATCACCGCTCGATCAAACAGTAATCATTGAACATACCAATTTATCAATGACGACTCTTGCTGATAAGTCACTTCTCTCGGGTGGTGACAATAAACCACCAATGCTTGAAAAACACTTGTATGACTCGTGGAAAAGCAGAATGGAACTTTATATGATGAATAGACCTCACGGTAGAATGATTCTTGCTTTTGTTGAAAAAGGTCACTTGTTTGGCCAACAATTAACAAGTGATGGTGGTAACCAGACCAAAGGAATATATTGAATTAACTCCCGCAGAACCTGTCAAGCTGATTGTGACATCAAAAGCAATAAACATATTCTACAAGGCATTCCACCTGAAATTTATGCTCTTGTCAGTCAACATCGTGTAGCCAAGGATATTTGGGAGAAAATCCAACTGCTCATGCAAGGAACGTCGTTAACAAAGCAAGAACGGGAGTGTAAGCTGTACGATGAATTTGATAAGTTTACATACAAGACAGGAGAGTCGTTACACGAGTACTACTTGAGATTCACTCTGCTACTGAATGATATGAACATTTACAAGATGCCACTATAGCAAATTTCAGTCATACCAATTTTTGAAACACTCTTCCTGCTGAATGGATCAAATTCGTTTCTGGAAGTTAAGTTGGTCAAAGATTTGCATACTACTAGTGTTGATCAGATTCATGCTCACTTGGAACAACATGAACGACATGCAAATGAAGTTTGATTGATGCATGAACGTAGCTCCGATCCTCTTGCTTTAGTTGCATCACACCAAATGACACAGTCTCCTTATCAATCTCATCAACACTCTTAACCAGAACTTTAAACATCAACAATTTGTCTCACCTATCAATCTTCACAGTATGGATAACCTTTTGAATCTTAACATACTCGAGTCATATAATACCAATACCTTATTCAATCACCTATCCCCCCAACAATGATCAAACCTCAGTTCACTACAACGTTTTCTCTCCATCATCATCTATTCCTCAAATTGAATACTCTCCCACAGTCAACCAACAATCTGAATTTTCCTAATTAGACTCCGGTCTGACTATACCAGTTTTCAAGCACGGTGATGATCCAATTGATGCCATCAGATCCATGTCATGTTTTCTGTTTGTTGTGGCCAGTTCCTGCTACTAACTACCAATAACCATCTGAGGAACTATCCGATCAAACCCAAGGCAACAAGCTAACATTAATTGATGGAAGAGTAACGACAACCAGTTCCGGGGAGACAAATTCTTATGCTGCGGGTACTATAAGGAACTTACACTCCCAGGAAGTCAAGTAGGAATAACTCGGGGAAACAAAGGATTGTTACATGTTACAACTGCAAAGGGGAAGGACACATGTCCAAACAATGCACTAAACCAAGGAGGAAATGGGATGATTCGTGGTTTAAGGATGAAGTGTTTTGGTATCAAGCTAAGCAAGTGTCAATATTTTACCATGAGGAGAGAATCTCGCATTTTTTGCAGAGCTGGGAATTCCATAAGGTCAAGAGCCACAACAAGACTGTCATTACTCATAATGCCTGCTTATCAAGTTAATGGATTTGGATACATATGACTCTGATAGTGATGAACTAACACTGCCAAAGTTTGCTTTCTCCATGCAAATTTATCTCATTATGTTCATATGCCTCTTGCTAAGGTACACAATCACGATAATTGTGAATAATAATATGAATTAATCAAGTTGTGCAGGTGATAACGTCTTCTAGAACAGTCAATGTTGTGAATCATTTCCAGAACTTGTAATAACCAGTGATAGCAATATCATTCCTTATTCTCAGTATGTGATTGAATCACAACAGGCAGCTGTTCAGAATTCAAATTCTTCTGCACAACAAGATGTATTGATATTATCTGTGATTGAACAATTGAAAACCCAAGTTGCTAATTGTACCAAGATAAATCTGGAAAATAAATGTGTCAATGATACTTTAACTGCCGAGCTTGAGACACAAAGGACAGTGTTAAAGTGTTTAGAAGAAGGACAAAATGTTGATTTCAAGAAAAAGGATAACGTTTCAGATTCATGTGCACAGTCTGTAGAGATTGATCGTCTTAAACAAACTCTTTCTGAACATTTAAAAGAAAAAGAATCTTTAATGCAAAAAGTTTCTCTTCTCAAAGATGATTTTAAGAAAGAAGAATCTAGGAACATAGATAGAGAGATTGCTTTAGAAAAAAGGATCAAACAGCTACATAATATTGTTTTTAAAAGAGATCAATCCGCACAAACTGTTCACATGTTGACAAAACCTCAGTTTTTCTATGATCATACCACTAAACAAGCTCTAGGTTTTCAAAATCCTTTCTATCTGAAGAAAGCTCAGCAGTTGGAACCGAAGCTATATGTTGGTGATATTATTAAGAAAACTAATCCTATTGTGATTCCTGACTCAGAAGAGACCTTGACACTTGCTGAAGAGAGTCGTTCAAAAATGCTTTTAAAACATAAGGATAATATGATGTTAGAAAAGCAAGTTAATACCACACCAGTCGATTATGCTGCTCTTAACCAACTTTACAAAGATTTTAAAACACGATTTGTTCCACAAACTGAATTATCTGCTGAACAAGCCTTTTGGTCTAAGAATTCTGTGAATTCTCTAGAACCCACTCTTTCTAGTAGACCCACCAAAGTTGAGGTTCCTAAAGAACTTCCTAAAGTTAGCATGGTTAATACAAGTTTGAAGAAACTTAAACACCATCTTGCTGGTTTTGATGTGGTAGTCAAAGAAAGAACCACGCCCACAGCTATCACTAAGGGCTCGTGGGGTTTCGAACATACAAAAGTTTGTTTTAGGGATGAAATAATTCCATTTGTAAAAGCTCTAAAGGACTTGTTTAACATATTCATTCAATATTTGGTTGATGAACTTTTTGAAGTCCAAAATGTCATTCATCAAATTGAACAGGCTGTGGAACAACATCGTTTAGAGTAAAAAACATTTGAGGTTAAAATAAATCAAGTTTTGAACAAAAATGAACGACTCTAGAACAAGTTGTTGAGCCAAATAGATTTTGTAAACATAACTAGTGAATTTTCGTGGATAATTTGATGTGAATGTACATAATGTGAAAAGTGTCCACAAACTGAGACTAGAGCTTTCAAACGAATTTTGTTGAAAAAAAGATTTACGATAAACTGTTCAAAAGTTTTACCACTCTTGAAAAACACTGCATCTCTTTAGAAGTTGATACTCAACTTAATCAGGAAATTTTTCAAAGGGACAATTCTGTTTCAAATCAAAGTGCTCCAAGTTTTGATCAACTGTTTGAATTGAATGAATTGAAAGCTCAGTCTCAAGAGAAAGACACGGTCATAATGAAGTTGAAAGAGAGAATTAAATCTCTAAGTGGAAAAATGGATGAGAATAAAATTAAAAAGGACTTAGAAGAGATTGAAACAATAAATATCAAATTGGATCATAGGGTGACAAAGCTTATTGCTGAGAATGAGCATTTGAAACAGATCTATAAGCAACTTTAGGACTCGATTAAACCGGCACGTATTCGATCTAAAGAACAATGTGCCAATTTAATTAATCAAGTCAATCTAAAGTCCGTAGAGATCTCTGATTTAAATGCTAGTCTTCAGGAAAAAGTTTTGGTAATTACAGCACTCAAGGATGAGTTAAGGAGACTCAAAGGAAAAGCTCTAGTTGATAATGATGTTACTAAACACCCTAGTGATCCAGAGATGCCTCTAACAAATATGGAAACAATAACCCCTAAGTTGTTGAATAAACAGACAGCTCACTCTGCCAATATTAAGCATACTCAGGAAGAAGCTGCAGTTCTTAGGGATCTAGTTGATCATATTAAAGAAATTATCCCCTAGATCAAGCCTTAGAATCTGCCTGTAAGTATACTAAACTAATTCAGGAGTTGCTTACAAAAATCAGTAAAACCTGCCCCAGTATCAACAATTCAGGTGAACAATTAGTGGCTGTGACCCCAACGAACAAGGACAAAAAAGCTAGATTCACTTAGCCCGTCACATCCTCAAGAAACATAATCACAAAAACAACCACTACGTTAAACCTAGCTTCTAACAAACCTATGTTTTCTTCTACAGGAGTAAAATAGTCTACTAGTACTAGCGGATCACAGTCTCCAGGCAAGACAAAGAAAGATAAGATTCGGCAAACACCAAGTAGTACTCTGAAGAATAAAGTAGAAGCCCACCCTATGACATTAATCTAGTTTGAAAAATAAAAATGTGTTGTTGAACCAAAGGAACATTCAAATGTGGCAACATTCCAAGCTTAATGTGAAATCTAAAAAAACCCTATGTGATAAAGTGTAATGTTGCATGCTTTCTGATAATCCTGATTTTGTGTTCATGATTTTATCAAAAAATGTGGGAAGCTTTCGTAGGTAAAATCTAAATCTGTTAAGAAAAGTTCAAATAGATACGTTTTGGAAACCAACAGGAAAAGTGGTTTACAAATATTGGATACACTTGAGACACGTACTGGTCGGACCCTTCACTATAGAAGGAAAATGTGTTCCTTTAACTAGGATTACAACAACTACTGAAGTGCCCCTTAGGAAACCAAATGCTCTAGAAAATGAAACACCTAAGCCCGTCGTAACATTGGTTTACTCAAGGAAACCTAGGAAATCTAAAACTAATGTTCCTAATGAGCAAATCTAGGCTCTTAAAATCTGTATCTGCAAACAAAAAGGATCCTAGTTAAACTTGGGATCCAAAGTTCCAATGTTTACATCTTCCTCTCTTAATAAATGTAGTTTCGTCAATTGTTTTCTCTGGTATTTGGACTCCGGCTGCTCCAAGATATGACCGGAAGATCGCTCTCGCTCAGACCAAGTTCTTCAATAAGTTTTTGGGTACAACATAGTCAAATTCAGAATGATCACGGGAAAGATATTGGTGTTTATGGTGATTATCAGATTAGGAATGTTATGAATCTCAAGGTTTACTATGTGGAAGGACTTGGACACAACTTATTCTCCGTTAGGCAATTTTGTGATTCGAACCTTGAAGTTGCTTTTTATCAACACACCTGCTTCATCGAAATTAGAAGGTTAGATCTATTGACTGAACTCGAGGCAACATCTGTACACATGGTCTCTTGGAGATATGATGGCGTCCTCTCGCCATATGTCTCTTGAGTCAAAGGCCTCCAAAGACTAAGTTTAAAAAAAAGGGTTCCCCCCCCCCCCCCTGGCTATTTCACCGACGTTGTCAACTAGAACTTGGTGCAATCAAATCATTTAGCTAGACATTGTCTTGTCCGAGGTCTCCCCTAAGCTTAAATTTGAAAAGTACCATTTGTTGTGTTCTGCTTGTCAATGGGTAAAAGCAAGAAAAAAACCCCACAAACCTAAATTCTTGAAGACACCAACCACAAAAACCTATCTATTGCACATGGTTCTTTGTGGACAATGCTTGTCGCAAGTGTTAATGGAAAGAAGTACATTCCTCGTCATTGTCGATTATTTACTCTCGATTCACATGGGTTAAGTGTCTTAAGGTCAAAAGTGAGCTCTAATTTCATAATCTATTTTCGAAAGATGATCCAAGTGCGCTTAATGTGTCTGTCTGAAGAATCAGAAACAGATAATAGGGAACTGAATTTGTTAATCATACTTTGAATGAATATGATGAGAAGGTTGGCACTCTCTGAAACATCTGTTGCCTCGCTCGTTCCACAGGCAAAATGGTGTCATTAAAAGACGTAATCGTACACTAATTGAAGCTGCGCCGCAACAAATGTTGGATATGTTAAAATAGCTTCTCCGGTTATTTTTATGGGCAGAAGCAGTTGCTACCGCATGTTACACCCAAAATCGTTCCATCATACGCATTCGTTACAGAAAAACACCATATGAGCTTTTACATGACAAACCTCCCGACCTATTATTTTTCCATGTATTCGGTGCACTCTGCTATCCGACAAATGACAATGAGATTTTGGGTAAGTTACAACCTAAGGCTGATATTGGTATTTTCATTGGCTATGCACCCACAAAGAAAAGCATATTTCGAGATTTACCAAAACAAACCGAACTTATTCTAACAATCCATTGAGACAATTCATGTAGACTTTGATAGCTGACTTGCGATGGCTTCTGAACAAAGCAGTTCAGGAACCCGCGCTTCATGATATGGACTCTTGCAAACATATCAGTTCAGACTCGTGCCAAACCCTCGCACCTTCAACGACCCACCGCCTTACCACCCTCAACGAATGAATGGGATATCTGTTTCAACTAATGTTTGATTGAATTACTCACTCCTCACCCAATGTTGATTTTACACAGCCCCTAAAGTCAATTGTCCCAGTTGTTGAAGTAAATTGGCTCAGTTCCATGCTTATCAACCGGTCACCTTCTTCAACAAATGTTACCCCAAATCACCATCACCAAGTAACTCTCAAACAACACTCGAGAAGAACTCACCTCCTCGTCATTCCTAACGATGTGAAAGGAAAAAAAAAAATCATGATATTGAAGTTGCACAATGGGTAATGATCGTACTTGGTTGTCCCCCAATTCTAGAAGTTCCTTCTGATCAATCTTCATCATCGGATTCTATTCATACAATTGTGCAACCCGATCACCAAATTTATGAACATAATAGCAAATGGACGAAGGACCATCCACTTGAAAATATAATCAGTGAACTCGCTCGACCAGTTTCCACAAGACTGCAATTACATGAGCAAGCTCTTTTCTGTTACTACGATGCTTTCCTCACTGCTGTTGAACCCAAGACGTATAAAGATGCTTTAACTCAATCCTGCTGGATCGAAGCAATGCAAGAAGAGCTCAATGAGTTCGAACGTCTTGAAGTATGGGAGCTCGTACCTCGACCAGACAAAGTGATGGTGATTACTTTGAAGTGGATCTACAAAGTGAAGCTAGACGAACTGGGAGGAATTTTAAAGAACAAAGCTCGGTTAGTGGCTCGTGGTTACCGTCAAGAGGAGGGAATTGATTTTGAAGAGTCTTTTGCTCCGGTTGCAAGATTAGAGGCGATAAGGATTTTTCTCGCGTTTGCCGCTCACATGAACATGGTCGTCTACCAAATGGATGTGAAGACTACTGCGTTACTGAATGGTACTAAGCGGGAAGGAGGTTAGTGTTAGCCATCCGATGGTTTGTGGATCCAGATAACCCCAATCACGTGTACAAGCTAAAGAAAGCTCTTTATGGGTTGAAACAAGCTCCACGCGCGTGGTATGATATGTTGTCTTCGTTCCTGATATCCCAAGACTTCTCCAAAGGCTCAGTGGATCCTACTCTGTTCATCCGTAGGGAAGGCAAGGAATTACTTCTGGTACAAGTATATGTCGATGATATTATCTTTGCTGCATCTACACCTGAACTTTGTGACCTATTTGCTAAAATCATGTGTTCAAAATTTAAGATGTCAATGATGGGAAAAATCTCACATTTTCTTATACTAACAGATTTTTCAAAATCCCAGAGGCAACTTTATTAACCAGTAAAAATATGCCCTTGCGAATCATTAAGAAATACGTTTTTGATTATTGTGACCTAGTGGATACTCCCATGGTGAAGAAATCCAAACTGGATGAGGATAAAGAAGGGAAGGCTGTTGATCCGTCACACTATCGTGGCATGATTGGCACCCTCCTTTATCTTACAGCCAGTAGACCTGACCTACAATTTGCTATATGCATGTGTGCCCTGTATAAGGGCTCGACATACCGAAAACACTTACTTCGGTCAAAAGGGTCTTTCGGTATCACAAGGATCCCGTAAAATTCGGGGAATTGTATCCGAAGGCCCTTCTTCAATTGCACTGTAACAGCATTTGCAGATGCGGATCATGCTGGTTGTCAAGATACACGCCTAGAACATCTGGTAGTATCAGCTTCTGGGAAGATAGACTTGTTTAGCTGTCATCAAAAAGGCAGAAAAGCGTATGCGATAATCCAGTAACAGGAAGTTGAATATAATTGCTATGTCGGGATGTTTGTGCTCAAATTCTTTGGATGAGCTCATAGCTTACCGACTATGCCCTTGGATCAATAAAAATTCCCAATGTTCTGTGATAACAAAAGCGCTATATGCCATTATGCTGCAGACAACGTTCATCATCAGATCAAAGCATATAGACATTCAGATTCACTTATCAAGGATCATGTTGAGAATGGGTGATCGAACTTACTTTTGTCAACACGGAGTATCCAGCTAGCGTACATATTCACAAATCCCTATGCACAGAAAAGAATTGATTTCTGATCACAAACTAGGGATGCGAAGTTTTACTAAAACGCCTGAGACACTCAACAGTTGGCAGATGAATGTAACACACCACCCACAAATATGTCGCATGCGGAGAATGTGTCCGGGGCTTTAACTTCATAATACACGAGCGCAAGATTCCAAGAGAACGACCTCTAAATGTGACGTTTGAAAAGTATCCGTTGATTTCCTGAAATTTGAATATGCCATTTGTCCCATATTGCACACAATGATAAGCTGGAAAACAACCCAACGAGATTTGATCAATCTGAATATAAGAGTTAGAAATCCATAAATGAAATCTGTCAATTTTAGACTCCAGTGCACTCAATAGGCCCAAGCATCTAATTCACCTGAAAACACATGCTTAAAAGTGTCCAACAATAAAGTTGGTGAGTTCATAGGATTTGTAAATACAAATGTTGAACCAAGAACCACCCGGGCATTTATGAAAGTATTCCCATTGTATGGAATTTTTGGCCCGGAAGACTCACCAAATCTGTTTCTGACAATGTTTATCACTTCGTTGCCCAGTGATAGCCTAATCACCCGAACTGGGATTGTCATTTCCCGAATAGAGATATATTTCATAACAATCGCGCTCTAACCCTCGCTAGTGATTTTTACAGTGTTCATGCAACCTAAGCTAATCCATAATCATAAAAGTATAGTATGTGTTTACGTTCAACAATTAAACCAAGTATTGTATCTCATCGCGAGATATATAAATAAATATGTAAACCAATTTGTAATCAACCATGTAAATGCATTTGTAAACAAACATGTTCTCACCCCAAAAATATATGTAAAACCAGTAAAACATGGGGCTATAAACTCACATTGATGTTGTAGAACGGTTGGCAGATAGGCATCTAATATGCACAACACGAACGGAAAAGACGAAGCGGCTCGATCAAGAAGTTGCAACTAATCTTATCGGGCTAATATCCACTAACTAGGATAATGTTTTTGGGTTTCCGATGAATGGTTGCATCGACGCGACATGTTGATAAAAGATTTAGATTTAAAGTTGTAATAGTTTGGTGGTTGGTTAAATAAAATAAATCGAAAAGTAACGCAAAGTATGTAATATATTCCGTATATATTACACATGAAAAATAAACAATTATATAACTTATACCGTGAATTATATAACCAAGATAAACAATCCAAAGATTAATGTGAAGTATATAATACTTTGCATGTATTATATAAGGAACGTGAGAAAATAATTGTAATAATATAATTCGACACGTTTTCGGAAATCACCAGTTAAAATATTAAAATGTCCTTGCGTAATAATAAACGCACGTTTTTATTAAAATTACGAAATATGTAAACCTATGTTTTTCTTAAAAGCATTTAACTAAAGTTATTGATAGTCTAACTTCCGTTCCTTTATCAGATTTCTAAAATAATAGGAATTTTAAAGAAAATTGCTAAGTTTAGTAATTTTTAGAAATGACATTTTCGATTATACTACGTTTCCCATATTTATCAAAACTCAATGTTTTTTCATTTTCAATCAAACCGTGTTGCAATATCCTCGTGTTTTAAATATATATATATATATATATATATATATATAATAATATATATATATATATATATATATAATATAAATATATATATATAAATATATTATATATTATATCTAAATAAACAAAATAATAATTATTACGTTTATTAAACCATTTAAACCACCACGAATTATCCGGTGGTTGTATTTTATATAATTTCCTTAATAGATAATATATTAATTTGACGATTTGTTATAAACCAAATGCCAACCCTTTGTGCGGTTTCTGCTAAACCAAACGCACCCTTTCGGTGTTTCCGCCGAACCAAACACACCCTTGTGTATTTTTGCTAAACCAACCAAACGGACCCCTTTGTTGTCTTCTATAAAGGTTGGTGTGGAGGGTGGGTTTTATGGTGGGAGGGAACCCAAACGACACCTTGGTGTATTAAAAACAACAGCCAAAAACGCAAACCCTAATTCGGTTTTATGAACAGCCAACCACCCTAATCTGTTTATGTCAAACCACACGCCCTTTGTGGTGTTCTAACAACCAAAACGTACCCTAATTTGGTAAACTCAGATCCAAACGCACCCTTGGCTGTCTTATAGCCAACCAAACACACCCTTTGTGGTGTTATAAACCAAAACGCAACCTTGTGGATGGTTGGCAACCAAAACAAACGCACCCTAGTTGTGTAAATGAAAAACCAACGCACCGTTGTTTGGTTAATCACAGAAACATATCACGCCCTTGAGTGTTTGACTTGCAAAAACCAGACGCACCCTCGGCTGAGAACGAAACCAAAGGCACCCGCGGCTGTTAAACTCAAACCGAACCCACCCCTTTTGGTGCTAACCCAAACCGGACGCACCCTTGTGGTGTAAAACCACATAAACAAACACACCCTGGTGGTGTTTTTAGCAAACCGAAACGCACCCTTTTGGTGCTTACCTTAAACCAGACGCACTCTGGTGGTGCGATCTAAACCAACCAAACGCACCCTAGTGTGGTTATAACAACCAAGAATGAACACCCCTAATCTGATATAAACTAAGATCCAAACCCCCGTAAAAAAAAACCCATATCTGCTGCTCTAAACCCAACGCACCCTATGTCGCTCAACACAAAACCAACGCACCCTTGTTGGCTGTGAACGAAGCCAAACGCACCCTTGGTGGTCGTTTGAACAAAACCGACGCACCCTTGTTGTGTTTACATAAACCAAACGCACCCTGGTCGGTGCAAAAACCAAAACGCACCCCTTTGGGTGTTGTTTATAACAAACCAACGCACCCTTTTGGGCCAATAAAAACAGAAACAAATGCACCCTTGTGGTGGTCTGGTGGTGGGGTTCGGTGGAGATGGGGACGGGGTGACGGGGTGATGTTATGATTATGATGATGATGAGATGAATGTGGTGGTGGCAAGTGGGCATCGTGGGTAAGACAGCCCAAAAAGGGGGAGGGGGGAAGGTGGGCGGCCTGTGTTGGTGGATGCGTAGCGGTAGAGCGCGAGATCGGCGAGTGAGATAGTGGATTGGGGGGGAGGGGGGGGGAGATAATCGGTAGTGGGAAACATTTTTGAGCTGTGGCAGGAAACTAGCCGGAAAATGTTTTCCGGCGACGGCTATGGCGGCCTAAGGTGGGGCGACGGTGGCCGGAAATAGGAGGGGGAGATGAGAGAAGTGCAGGTTGTGTGTTTTTATAAAAAAATGAAATGAAAATTATGTATAACCTTTAAATATATAATATATAATAATATAGTATAATATATATATATTAAAAGTTTCTAAAATAAATGTGTCAAGTTTCCAAATAGATGGGGTTCATTTGTAAATATTTTTACAAGGACAAAAAGTGTAACATTTGTAAATATTGGTTCGGGACTCGTTTAAGCCTCTTAACGGATGATTTAAAATACAAAACTTGCGCCATTGCGTTCCAAATAATTTTTCCCATAAAAACGAGTATTCACTCGACAAATTTTCATAAACGTTTTATAAAATTTATTTAAAACGTTTATTATTTATGTTTGTCCGTAAAATGAACTTTAACTTGAATATTCGCGTTTTCAACAAACGTTTCTGAATAAAATGATAAATAATTTATTAAATATTTTTATTTAATAAAAAGTGATAATTAAATATAATTTAATTATTTTTGTGTTGGTAGGCGTTGTTCTCGTTTCTAAAATTTTGCGAGGGTATTTCAGTCATTTTCTGCTTGTTTTCGGGTCTCGGGCAAAACTAAAAAGTTGTCCGGAATGTCGTTTTACATCAAATTGCTTTAGAGTCCGAGTCGTGAAAACGTGATTTAGCGGGTCGTTTTTGATAAGTCAACTTAGAAATAACATATATCTTTTTCGTTTTCAAGTCAAATAAGTTAAAAATAAATTTGCACATGAGAGATATGTAATAATAAATATGATTTATTATTTAAATATGTTCCGAAAAATTACCGGTTACGCGGTAATCGTTTTTATGTGACAATAAAAGATCAAAAGTCAAAAAGTCAAGTCGGACCCGAAAAGTCAAAAGGTAAAATGGTCATTTAAAATTCCGAAAATTATCGGTTGTTACAGTACCTACCCCTTAAAGGAATCTCGTCCCGATATTTCATATGTGTTAACCGATTGTGTGACCAAGAAAAGATTTAAGATTTAATAACCAGTTTTTAAACATGGCGTTGATAACTTTAGTCAGCAAAATTAGATGTTTCGACACTTCTCAATATACCAAAAACTTTGGCTAGGTTTGACCAGGATATTTAATCCATCAAAATAGGTATCTTAACAAAATATCATTACAGGTCTTATGACTGATATAAACGCGTTAAAAAGAGAGTCTCTTAACAGTGAAGACGTCAAGAAGAAAGTGTAGTCGCGTGAGTATGTCTATATAATGTTTTAAATGTTCAAGGACTGAGTCTCGTTTCTGATATGTGTAATGTTCGATGATTAATATCGGACGAGGCTAATGGATGTAAGTATTCAACTTACTTGGTAGTACCAGGATGTATCACGACCTAAGTCTTCGTACTAGTGGCCCGAAATGAATAGTTCGACTATCTCTTTCGTCGATAGGTGTTTATCTGGTTTAAGGGGGGTTGCATTACCTATTGGATAAAGTTGTACAGGTTGGGACCGCTCCAGGACCCAACAACAGCAACCATAACGACAATAATCCTAACAAATGGTGATGGGATGCGGAAAGTGAAGACATTCAAGAAACAATATCCCTAGAATAAAGTTCAACAGGTGGGAGGAGCTCGCGGGAGATATAACACCCTGTGTTTTTAAGTCATTGACGACGTCGATAAATCTACTATTTATTTTTAGTGTCGTACGCGTTTGCTTCAATTTGTAACAAGTCTGTTATTTCAACCACAACAGTTCTTGAACAGAGGAGTGTCGCAACGACCAAAAGTAATAACTAAAGAAGGAGAATAAGGTAGTTCCAAGTTAGGCCTTAAGATCTCTCTGAGTGGTAAGAACACGAATTGTGTTTCCTAGATCTTCTAACGTGTTCTGGTAGTAATCGGGTTCGATTCAAACTCCCCCCTCCCCCCTCATATCGGATCCATTAAGCCCACTCCATTTTATAATTCATTACTTCCATAAAGGGAGCGCCTAATATATAGTAAGGTTAGAAATGATAAACCATATGGATCGGAGGATTTACAATTTCTTACTTAACTGAAGAGGCGTCCCAAACCTTCAAAATAAAGAGATTAAAATCATCCTACTTAATAAATTTCCATATGCAATACGCGTACTCACATAACTTCAGGTGATGTATTAAACATGACGATTCATGATGCTTCTAATGAGTATGGGGCGAGTGTTTTAAAACTCGACTTCGGAGACGTAGTAGTAAAACTACCAAGGAATAACGACCAAGAGTTTCATATAGTTAATGAGTACTCTGGTTAGAGTAAAAACAAAGGTAAAAGGTCTCTAGAAACGAATCAACCAAGCGATTATCATATAATCCACCTATTTTTTTTTATTTTTTTTTTTTTTTTTTTTTTTTTTTTTTTTTTTTTTTTTTTTTATTTACAAGTCCCGCCCATACAAGACTTGTAATACTTAGATTCATACATAACCCCATGTAAACAGAACTGTGACGGGTTTTGTTAACATAGCAATTATCATATCAATCCTCATATTACAAGTCCCGCCCATACAAGACTTGTAATACTTAGATTCATACATAATTCCATGTAAACAAAAATTATGACGGTCACCGCGTAATACGATATTGTATAAAGTTATGAAGAAAAATAATATTTTTAGAGACCATTGTTTAACTTACAATGGTTGAGAACGAAATGAGACCATTGTGCAACTCACAATGCATAAAAAGTAAAATGAGACCATTGTGCAACTCACAATGCCTGAGGTATAAATGTGACCATTGTGCAACTCACAATGTCTTAAAAAATGTTCTAGTATTTATATAATTAACTCTTATATAAATAAACGTACCATATATGCAAAAGGAATGCAAGCATATATATTATATATATGTATGTCATGTAAGCACTTAAGGTAACAAGTAACCTAAGCAAGTAAGCAAGTAGTGTGTATGCACTTTGAAAATGTATCAGTGGATCAATGCTTGTGAAAACGGTTATAGGTCCAATGGTAAAATATGCAACCTAGTTCCCTATAACCAGTGCTCTGATACCAATCTGTAACACCCCCAAAATTGTGTCGCAGCGGAAATATGTCCGGGGGCGTTACTTCATAATACACAGCGCTAGATTCAAGAGAACGACCTCTAAATGTGTCGTTTGAAAAGTAATCTCGTTGATTTTCTTGAAATTAATATAACATATGTTCCCATAATTGCATCACAATGAAAACTTGAAAACAACCCACATATTTGATCATCTTAATATAAGTAGAAAATCCATAAATAAATCTGTCAATATTTATACTCCAGTGCACATCAAGTAGGTCAAGCATTTAATTTACCTGAGAAAAACATGCTTAAAAGTGTCAACATTAAAGTTGGTGAGTTCATATGTTTTTGTATACACAAATGTTGATCTAAAGTTCTGTAAAGTATGTATGACCATTTAAATCTTTAAATGTCAATCCAAATGTATGTAACAATTTTAAAATCAAATAGTTGTCAAGTATGCATGACCATTTCAATCCCCAAATAGTCACAAAAATGTACGTATGAATGTTGAACCGCAATTGTTCAAAGCATGTATGATATTTATATATATATATATATATATCACCAAAATGTTTCAAGTGTGTATTGCCACTTTATTCAAGGCACAGTAAATATCCATGTAAGTATAAAACCATGATTACAATTACTCTAAGTTCATGAAACTGCGACGTAGACTTGTAGTATGCACTTTATTCAAGGCACAGTAAGAGCTTACCCCATCGTAGTTTTCCCACCAAGAACACCCGGGCATTTTCATGAAAAAAATGTACCCATCATAGGTGTCCCCTCCAAGAACACCCGGACATTTATGAAAATATTCATGATTATGTAATTGTGAATGCCCTGAGACTCAACCAAATCGTAATCCGACATGTAATAAACGTTCGTTAACCCATGATAGCTAATCCGCCGGAAGCGGGGATAGTCAAACCCAAATAGAACTAGATTCATACCAATCGCCTCACCCTCCAATGATTTTTACAGTTCCATGCAACCTAAAGCTAATCCAAAATCAATCTAGTAAAATTATAATTGTTCATCCATGAAGTAAAAACAAATGTTGTCTCTCACCGTGAAAATGCATATGAGTGTATAACCAAGTTATAGCGAGTGTCAAGCCTAAAAATTAAACCAAGTAATGGATCTCATCGCGAATAGATAAATAAATAATTAAACCAATTTGTAAATCAACCAGTAATGCATTGTAAACAAGCATGTTCTCCCCCAAAAATATATGTAAAACCAGTAAAAACAGGGGGGCTATAAACTCACCTTGATGATGAAGGACGATTTGCAGAGATGCACATATTAAGCACAACACAAACGGAAACCGGAACGGCTTGACCAAGAAGATGCAGTTTATCTTAACGGCTATGACCCACTAGCCTAGGAGATGTATTTGGATTTCCCGATGAATGGTTACATCAACGCGACACGTTGATAAAAGATTTAGATTTTTTAAGTTGTAATAGTATAGGTGGTTGGTTTAAATTAAAATGAATCGAAAGAGTAAACACAAAGTAAGTAATATACTCCGTATATATACTACATATGAATAAATAAACAGTATATAATTCATACCGGAAATTATATAACACGTAAACCAATTGAAAAAAAATAATTGAAGGTATATAATACTTTGCAAGTATTATATAAGAAACGTGAGAAAAATAATTGAAACAAAACATTTCGACACGTGTTCGGAAATCACCAATTTAATTAATAAAGAGTTCCGGCATAAATGTAAACACACGTTTTGAAGTTACGAATTATGTAAACTATGTTTTTAAAGCTTTTACTAAAGTTATGATTATATAACTTCGTTCCTTTATCAGATTTCTAAAATAATAGGAATTTTAATGAAAATTGCTAAGTTTAGTAATTTTTAGAAATGACCTTTTCGATTATACTACGTTTCCCATATTTATCAAAACTCAATGTTTTTCCATTTTTAATCAAACCGTGTTGCAATATCCTCGTGTTTTATATATATATATATATATATATATATATATATATATATATATATATATATATATATATATATATATATATATATATATTTATATATTTATATCTAACTAAACAAAATAATAATTATTACGTTTATTTAACCATTTAAACCACCAATTTATCCGGTTTTGTATTTATATAATTTCTTATGATATATATTTATTTGTCGATTTGTATAAACCAAACGCACCCTTTGTGCGGTTTCTGCTAAACCAAACGCACCCTTTCGGTGTTTCCGCCGAACCAAACACACCCTTGTGTATTTCTGCTAAACCAACCAAACGGACCCCTTTGTTGTCTTCTATAAACCCAAACGCACCCCTTGGTGTTTTATCAACAGCCAAACGCACCCTAATCTGTTTATGTCAAACCAAACGCCCCTTTGTGGTGTTCCTAGCCAACCAAACACACCCTTTGTGGTGTTATAAACCAAAACGCACCCTTGTGGGTGGTTGGCAGCCAAAACAAACGCACCCTAGTTATGTGAATGAAAACCAACGCACCCTTTGTTGTTAATCACATAAACAATCACACCCTTGAGGTGTTGACTGCCAAACCAGACGCACCCTCGGCTGAGGACGAAACCAAACGTACCCGCGGCTGTTAAACTCAAACCGAACCCACCCCTTTTGGTGCTAACCCAAACCGGACGCACCCTTGTGGTGTAAAACCACATAAACAAACACACCCTGGTGGTGTTTTTAGCAAACCAAAACGCACCCTTTTGGTGCTTACCTTAAACCAGACGCACTCTGCTGGTGCGATCTAAACCAACCAAACGCACCCTAGTGTGGTTATAACAACCAAGAATGAACACCCCTAATCTGATATAACTAGATCCAAACGTACCCATATCTGCTGCTCTAAACCCAACGCACCCTATGTCGCTAAACACAAAACCAACGCACCCTTGTTGGCTGTGAACGAAGCCAAACGCACCCTTGGTGGTCGTTTGAACAAAACCGACGCACCCTTGTTGTGTTTACATAAACCAAACGCACCCTGGTCGGTGCAAAAACCAAAACGCACCCCTTTGGGTGTTGTTTATAACAAACCAACGCACCCTTTTGGGCCAATAAAAACAGAAACAAATGCACCCTTGTGGTGGTCTGGTGGTGGGGTTCGGTGGAGATGGGGACGGGGTGATGTTATGATGATGATGATGATGAGATGAGTGTGGTGGTGGCGGCGGTGGTGTTGGCAGCGGGGCTG
>BQNB010008922.1:0-88391 GCA_026074375.1 Tanacetum coccineum
ATCCGTATTTTTAGGTTTTCGTCCGTTTTTCCGTTTTCATCCGTATTTTTAGGTTTTCGTCCGTTTTTCCGTTTTCGTCTGTTTTTTTACATTTTCGTTCATTTTTTTACGTTTTCGTCTGTATTTTTACGTTTTCGTCCGCTTTTTTATGTTTTCGTCCTTTTTTACGATTTGGTCAGTTTTTTTATGATTTAATCTGTTTTTTACGTTTTCATCCTTTTTTACAATTTCGTTCGTTTTTTACGATTTCGTCATTTTTTATGTTTTCGTCTATTTTTTTACGTTTCGTCAGTTTTTTTATGATTTCTTCCGTTTTTTACGATTTCGTATGTTTTTTAAGATTTCGCCCGTTTTCGTCCGTTTTTTTACAATTTCGTCCACTTTTTACGATTTTTTCCGGTTTTTTACGTCATCGTCAGTTTTTTACGTTTTCGTCTATAAAAAAACGGACAAAATCGTAAAAAAACAAACGAAATCGTAAAAAAACGGACGAAAACGTAAAAAATGATGAAATCGTAAAAAAAACAGACGAAATCGTAAAAAACAGACGAAATCGTAAAAAAACGTACGAAAACCTAAAAAAAGGACGAAATCGTAAAAAAACAGACGAAATCGTAAAAACAGACGAAATCGCAAAAACGAACGAAAACGTAAAAAACGGACGAAAACGTAAAAAAAAGGACGAAAACGTAAAAAAATGGACGAAATCCTAAAAAAGTACAAAATCGTAAAAAAAGACGAAAACATAGAAAAACCGAACGAAATCGTAAAAAAACAAACGAAATCATATAAAACGGACGAAAACATAAAAAAACGGACGAAATCGCAAAAAAACGGACGCAATCGCAAAAAAACAGACGAAATCGCAAAAAAGGACGAGATAAAAAAAACGAACGAAATAGCAATAAAAGGACGAAATCGTAAAAAACAGACGAAATCGTAAAAAAACGGATGAAAACATAAAAAAACAGACGAAAACGTAAAAAAAACTATCGAAATCGTAAAAAACATCTGTAAGCGTACATAAACATCAAAAAACGTATAAAACGTAGAAAATGAGGGGGAAATAGATATGGGTGTTATAAAAGAAAAACGGGGAAACCAAAATAAAATTGTTTTCTAGTTTTGTGTATAAATGGAGAAAATAGGGATTTTATGTTTTGTAGAGAATTTTGTTGAAAAACGACGAAATGAACGCGATCTCTGTTTTTCTTGTTTACCACAAAATATTTTGTGGAAAACAAGGGTGTTTTCCTCTAACTAAATGCAGCCTAATGTTTTGTGTGTGTGAGATGGTAGACGAGGCAATGATTGAAGATAATGCTTGTACGATCCCAAATAGTATTTTTAATATAAATAGATGACATGGATTTCAGTGTTCATGGCCAAATAGTATTTTTAATATAAATAGGGGTGAGAAGAAAAACCGAAAAAACCGAAAACTAAAACCAAACCAAACCGAAAATAACTGAAATGAACTAATAATCGAACCGAATTTACCAAAACCAAAACGAAACGAACTACTAATTCGGTTATCGGGTTGGATATGAGTTTGACAATCGGAACCGAAAACCGGACCGAATACCAAATTCATATATATGTATATATATATGTATATATATATATATATATAGTGTAACTTTATTTTCAGCATCAAATTAAGTGCGAGAACTCTCAAAAACATACATGCACGTCTTTAATAATCTATTTTCAGCATCAAATTAAGTTCGAGAACTCTCAAAAACATACATGCACAACTTCAATAATCGTATTTCTGCATATATGTTCAAAATAGAACAAATATGTTTAAAAAACATATTTGTTCTAAGGAATTTGTTGGGAATTCTGAGTTACTATTGTTGGTGCTAATTTACTACTGCTGGTTCAGAGTTGATGTTGCTGCTAAAGATTGAAGAAAATAGACTAAGTAGTTAGTACTGTTAGTTATATTAGTTAGTACTGCTAGTACTTTATTAATACTGCCTTAGTCTTATATAGTTAATAATGCTATTATGATATGCATGAGTTAAATTAAGAATAGATATGCATTATCATTATAAGCGTTTTGTAAGCCCATTAGGGTTTCTTTAGTGTATAAAAGGAACCCTACGACATAGTTAGAGATACACATCACATCATATCAGTCTTTCATAGTATTCATAGCTTTAAGGTTGTAAACCCTAACACTGTCAAAGAGTGTTTGTATTTATATATTGAAGCTTATTGTTTTGGTTGTAATTATGTTTGTCATACACATTACTATTATTCTTCTTAGTGGTATAAACTAGATTCCGCATAGTTTATATCATAAACTCAAAGTTTCAGTCTTAGTGCCTTTGGATTTATCAAAGGATACTAAACCTTACATCAAGCTAAGGAGTTCAAGATCTGTTCATTGGGATCAACAAGTGGTATCAGAGCTTGTTGTGAAGCTTTAAATAAGAAGAAACAAACAACACATACTAGATCTAATTCTCTTGATAACATGGAGGCATGAACTACTTCTACAATTCTGACTGCAAAACTCCCTATCCTCAACCCAGGGGATTATGATCTCTAGTTAATGAGGATAGAACAATACTTTTTCATGACTGATTACTCCCTATGGGAAGTAATTAAAAATGGTAACAAAGTGCTGAAGAGAAACTGTGGAGACAACTGAGCAGGGAATATGACTAATACTGCAGAAGAAAAGAAGGACTTGATGAATTAGATGAAAGCTAGAGGAAACTTGTTGATGGCACTCTAAAATAAGGATAACTGAAGTTTCATTAATATAAGGATGCAAATTTTCAAGAAGCCTTGAGAAGAGATATGCAGGAAACAAGGAATCCAAGAAGTTCAGAGATACTCTATCAAGCAACAATATGGAATCGTTGAGGATCCATTTAGAGCAATGGATCAAATTTTGATAGGTTGCAAAAATTATCACTCTCAGTAGGGATTCAAAGCGAAGTTATTACTCAAGAGGACATGAACTTAAAATTGTTGAGAAGTCTTCCATCTGAATGGAAGACTCATGCTTTGATATGGAGGAACAAATAGGAAATTGGAGTCCATCGTTTGGTGGACTTATACAACAAAACATAAAGATTATGAACCTAAAATTCAGATTCATAAAGTACAAGTCAAAATCATAAAAAATGTGGCTTTTGTGTCCTCTAACAGCACTAACAGCAATAGCAGCACAAATGAAGCAGATAACACTGCTTATGGAGTTAGTGCTGCTCATACTCAAAGTAATCCTACATTTGGAGATAACCTTAGTGATGTTGTGATCTGTGCTTTCCTAGCTAGTCAGCCTAATTCTCCTTAACTTACACAAGAGGATCTAGAACAAATTGACCCTGATGACCTAGAAGAAATAGATTTACAATGTGAAATGGCCATGCTGACAATTAGAGCTAGGAGATTCATTAAGAGGACAGGCAGGAAGTTGGATGTAAATGGTCAAAGAGTTGGATTTGACAGGACTAAAGTGGAGTGCTATAATTGTCATAAAAATAGTCACTTTGCAAGAGAATGTAGAGCTCTTAGAAATCAGGAAAGTAGAGGAAGAGAGATTAATAGAAGAATTGTGACAGTGGAAACTCCTACTGAAAATGCCTTGGTTGCTCAAGATGGAATTGGAAGGTATGACAGGAGGCTACAAGCTGAGGAAGAGCATCTTCAAACTTTGCATGATGGCACATACATCTTAGGATGTTCTTCCAATTCAGTTCTGAGTAGATTCTTGTTTAAATTCATGTGTAAAAGCATATGCTAACTTCAAAGAACAATATGATAGTTTGTTTCAGATTGCAAATTGTTCTCAATTTAATTTAGTATCTTATAAAGTAGGTTTAGAATCAGTAGAAGTTAGACTAGCTCACTATAAGAAAAATAAGGTTGTGTTTAAAGAAAGCATTATTGTTTTAAAACTTGAAGTCAAACTAAGAGACACTACTTTAGTTGAAAATAAAAAAAAAGCAGAAAAAGAGAGAGATGAGTTAAAACTAACACTAGAGAAGTTTCAAAATTCATCTAAATTTTTGAATAATTTGCTAGAAAGTCAAGTTATTGACAAATTTAAAACTAGACTAAGATATAATGCAACTTCTTCTACTGCAGCTTCTCATGCAGTAGAAAGTTTTGTGAATTCATCTGAGATGTTAGAAAATCAGGAGAATAATATATCCTAGATGAGTCTTAATAACGATCTAAGGGGTCATAACAGACTCCACAATTGGTATCAGAGCCTCGTGGCTCTTGATCTAGGATCTACAAGGTTTTTACATGTTTGTTTTCTGTTTTTAGTGGTTAAATTCGAAAAACTAGGGTTTATTGCAAACCCTAGATCAATAAAAGCAGCAAAAGGTGATGATACAAAAGGTGTGGTCTTCAAAGGGTGTTTTTTTTTTTGTGGACAGAAACCCTGATGAGAAGATGCGACTAAGATCATCGCAGATTGTTATTGAATACAAGACGAATAACTAGGGTTTCTAAAAACCCTAAGTCGATGTCCAGACAAAGATAACAAGTTCGTGTTGATTATAACAACAGGAAGATGGTTTTGTGAACATCTTGATAAAACAGCTACTGTTATTGACAAGAATAAAGAATGTGTGACTCAAAACCCTAATTGTTTAGGGTTTCTCAAGAATGAATTTTAGTGACAGTTTTGTGGTAGTCACGATTAATATGTTCTGTTTGTGTTGCTGTTGGATGAGGGATAGAAGCAGCAGGTTTGTAAGATAATATTCTTTGGTTGATTATTATGAGCAGCATGTATGGTGTTGAATAAAGTTTATTACTTTGTGCTCGATTTAAATATTATAACAGCAGATGTGGATAGGTTTATTCATGGACAAATATTGAAGCCTCGTAACTGGTATGGTATGCTTTGATTTTCATGGTTGTTACTGCTGTTATTGGATGCGATTTTATTGGCATAAAATCTGGTACTAGAAGTTATGATGCGTGGTTTTGGATGGGATTTGTTACAATGCGAAATCCCTATGTTTTAGGGATTGTCTTTTAAGTTCCCATAAATACAGGAGTAAATATTGATGTGATTAAAGGAGCAGCAGGTATTTCTAGATTTGGTTATTTTATTGGTAAATATATTGTTAAAGATGTTATCATGTGTTAATACTGCTAAGGTACACTTAGTACTGTTAACTTATGTTTCTACTGCCAATAAGAAGAAAAGTGCATTAGTGCTGCTCGATGTCACTTAATGCTACCTGTACTACTTAATACTGCTTCTTGATTATTAACGATGCCAGTATGAAGAACAGGATTAGAGTTAATGCTGCCAGGTATATGCATACTTAGTGCTGCTCATTATGACAAAGTCGTGATTGTATGCTGCTGTTGAACATGGTTATTCAAACTACTGGTATTGGTTTGTATTAATGCTGCTTGTGTTTTTTATTAATACTGCCAAAGGAAGTTTGTGCTTCCAACGATGCTGCTTGAATATGTTAGTGTTGCTCGTTGAAAGTTTGTGTTGAATGATAGTACTGCTAGCGTATAGCAGTTAATACTGCTAGGCTTCTATTGATTTTTAGTACTGCCAGAGTACTTTATACTGCTAGCCTTGTCCGATATGGGACAACAGACGCGTTTGGATCTCGGATGGAACTGTTTTTCACAACAGTTTATTCTTATTGATTTTATGGCTCGTTTTGGGATTATTTGAAGATGTGATTACGAAGACAATTAAATATTGCTTGTTTGATGTTGTAGTTTAGTTTCACAGATGCGTGTTCTTATTATATCTTAAATGGCTTACAACGTTTGAAGATAACTTGTTCGTGCTTAAATGGTGTTGACGAAGACTTGACGAATCTAGCAAAGGTGTGTGATTTTTCTTATGGTGCTCAAAGCTCACATTTGCTATCACTTTAAGGAGTTATGTTGTAGTGCTCAATGTCTCATATAGTTGAGGATTTCGTCAAGAGATTGCGATCTACTTATATTTTGGTCTTGGTATGAGTTCGACGCACGTGGATAGTGCAAGACATAAGACACAAGTTTGGGAGATTCTGATTCTTCATCAAATTCGTTATACTCTATTTTCTTCATCAGTGATCACTACATGGAGCCAACTGAGTTCGAGATTCAAGAGATGGTAAAAATATTGGTTTCAGGGGAAGCTTATTAATTAAATGTTTAACCATCTACATGCACCATTGGAGGGGAAGTATTTACAAGTTGCATATCTGCAGGAGACCCCTATTAGATGATTACAAAAAGGGGAAGAAGATTACAGGTTTATTGATTTGCAGCTTATTATATGTGGTGGCATGTGTAAGGAGATCTTAAGTCAAGGGGAAGCATTGAAGATTGTTTCATACATGAAGATTGTTTTGTAATATCAAATAGGAGAAGATTGTTGGGATCTAAGATTTGATGATTAAAAAACTAATTATGCAAAAATAAAGAAAGAAGAAACAACAAGGACTTAATGTGAAATATTAAGTTAGCTTCCTATGTAAGCTAGGTTTTCTTGTAAACCCTCTATATAAAGGGTTATAGGCGTCTGATTTAGATCATCCATCATAGTTAGATCTCTCCAATGAGAGTCTCATAGTTAGCTTATTAGTTAGTTTATAGTTTATGTATTAGTTAGTTTAGCCCCAAGAATCATTTGATCTTATGGCAATAGATCAATAAAGAAAACCTTGTTAAACATCATTGTTCTTATTGTTATTATTCCGCTGCATATTAATCTTTAATGTTTCTATTATCCTAGATGAGTCTTAATAACGATCTAAGGGGTTATAACAGACTCAACACAACAATACTAGATCTAATTCTCTGTGATAAAATAGAGGCAGGAACTACTTCTATAACTCTGACTACAAGACTCCCTATCCTCAACCCAGGAGAATATGATCTCTGGTTAATAAGGATAGAACAATACTTTCTCATGACTGATTACTCCCTTTGGGAAGTGATTCTGAATGGTAACAAAGTGTTGAAGAGAACTGTTAGAGAAGTTAAGCAGGAATATGAACCCACTTCTGCAAAAGAAAAGCAAGACAGGAGGAATAAGAGAACTCTATTGATGGCACTCCTAAATAAGGATCAACTGAAGTTCCATTCATATAAAGATGCAAAATTGCTCATGGAAGCCATGGAGAAGAGATATGGAGGAAACAAGGAATCCAAGAAAGTTTAGAGAACTCTACTCAAGCAACAATATAAGAAATTTGCAGGATCAAGTTCAGAAACAATGGACCAAACTTTTGATAGGTTGCAAAAACTTATTAGTCAGTTAGAGATTCAAGTTGAAGTTATTACACAAGAGGACATGAACTTAAAATTGTTGAAAAGTCTTCCATCTGAATGGAAGACTCATGCTTTGATCTGGAGGAACAAAGAGGAAATAGAGACCATCAGTTTGGATGACTTGTACAACAACTTGAAGATATATGAACCTGAACTTACAGGATCATCAAGTACAAGCCAAAATCCACAAAATGTGGCTTTTGTGTCCTCCAACAGCACTAACAGCAACTGCAACAGCAGCACAAATGAAGCAGATAACACTGCTTATGGAGTTAGTGTTGCTCATACTCAATGTAATCCTACATCTGGAGATAACCTTAGTGATGCTATGATCTGTGCTTTCCTAGCTAGTCAGCCCAATTCTCCTCAACTTGCATAAGAGGATCTAGAACAAATTGATCCTGATGACCTAGAAGAAATGAATTTACAATAGGAAACGTCCATGCTGACAATTAGAGCTAGGAGATTCATCAAAAGGATAGGCAGGAAGTTGGATGTAAATGGTCAAAGAGTTAGATTTGATAGGTCTAAAGTGGAGTGCTACAATTGTCATAAAAATGGTCACTTTGTAAGAGAATGTAGAGCTCCTAGAAATCAAGAAAACAGAGGAAGAGAGAATAGTAAAAGAACTGTGACAGTGGAAACTCCCACTGAAAATGCCTTGGTTGCTCAAGATGGAATTGGAGGGTATGACTAGAGCTAGCAAGCTGAGGAAGAGAATCCTACAAACTTTGCATTGATGGCACATATATCTTCATGAAGTTCTTCCAATTCAGATTCTGAGGTAGATTCTTGTTCTAAATCATGTGTAAAAGCTTATGCTACTCTCAAAGAACAATATGATAGTTTATCTTCAAATTACAAAAAGTCTTAATTTAATTTGGTATCTTATAAAGCAGGTTTAGAATCAGTAGAAGCTAGACTAGCTCACTATAAAAAAAATGAGGCTGTGTTTGAAGAAAGCATTAATGTTTTAAACCTTGAAGTTAAACTAAGAGATAATGCTTTAGTTGAAAACAAAAAGAAATTAGAAAAAGTAGAAAAAGAGAGAGATGAGTTAAAACTAACATTGGAGAAGTTTCAAAATTCATATAAATCTTTGAATAATTTACTGGAAAGTCAAGTTAATGACAAGTTTAAAACTAGACTAGGATATAATGAAGCTTCTTCTACTGTAGCTTCTCCTGCAGTAGAAAGTTTTATGAATTCATCTGAGATGTTAGAAAATCAAGAGTATAATAAGTCCAAATCTGATAAGGGATATCATGCAGTTCCCCCACATTATATAGGGAACTCCATTCCCTTCAAACTTGATCTAACGTTTATGGATCAAATAGTTAAAAGTGATAATATGGATGTTATTACTATTGTTACACCTAGTAATGCTGATAATGGTGATGCAGTAGAACCTAAAACTGTTAGGAAGTACAGCTTTAGACCTCCAGTCATTGAGGATTGGAATTTTGATGATGATAGTGAGGTAGAATTTATACCTAATGTTGAGAATAAAACTGTTAGACCTAGCACTGAAAAGATAAAATTTGTTAAGTCTGCTAAAAAGACTAGGAAGTGACTTTAAAATGATTAATAAAGCTTGTTTTGTTTGTGGTAGTTTTGAGCATCTTCATTATGAGTGTGATAAAATGGTTATAAGACCAGTGTGGAACAACTCAAGTAGGGTGAATCATAAGAACTTTACTAATAAAATGACTCACCCTCACCCTAATAGAAGATTTGTTTCACAAGCAGTATTAACCAGGTCTAGCAAAATTAATACTGCTGGTGCAAGTGTTAATACTGCTGTCAGACCAGTTAATACTGCTGGCTCAAAACCAATTGTGAATCATCCTAGACCAATATCAAATGCTTACAAAAAGGGATATTCACAAGTCACAAAGCCATTTAACAAGTATTCAGCAAACAAAAACAGTATTTTCCATAAAAAGGTTAATACTGTCAGGGTAAAAGATACTACTGCTAGGGATATAGCAGTAGTAAGTGAAAACAAGGGAAAAGGGGTTAATGTTGTTAAGTCCTCAACATGCTGGGTTTGGAAAGCCAAAAACAGTAGTGCATCAAATAATTTCAAGAAATATTCTTACATTGATGCACGAGGTAGACCCCCATGTCTATAATGGCTTGGATCCCCAAAAGAGTCTAATTCTCTTATTTTATGTGTAGGGCAACCTACAGCAGAAAGAGTACAAGAAAAAAGGAGTTATTGACAGTGGTTGCTCAAGGCACATGACTGGAAACAAATGCTATCTTACTGAGTATGAAGATTATGATGGTGGATTTGTTTTCTTTGGAGATGGTAAAGGTCGAATTTCTGGAAAAGGTAAAATCAAAACAGGAACATTGGATTTTGATAATGTGTACTTTATAAGGAGCTTAAGTATAATCTATTCAGTGTGTCACAAATTTGTGACAAAAAGAATAATGTTCTTTTTACTGACACTGAATGTCTTGTCTTATCTTCTGACTTTAAGATACTTGATGAAAGTCAGGTTTTGCTGAGAGTTCCAAGAAAGGATAACATTTACAGTGTTGACCTAAAGAGTGTTGTTCCCACTAGAGGTTTAACTTGCCTCTTTGCTAAGGCCACAATTGATGAATCCAATTTATGGCATAGGAGGCTTGGTCACACAAACTTTAAAAACATGAACAAACTTGTGAGAGGAAACCTTGTTAGAGGTTTGCCTTCAAAGATTTTTGAAAATGACCATTCTTGTATTGCTTGTTAGAAAGGAAAGCAACACAAAGCCTCCTATAAGGCCAAACTTGTGAACTCAATCAACAAACCCTTACATATGCTTCATATGGATCTATTTGGTCCTACAAATGTTAAGAGTTTAATGAAAAAGTCTTATTTCCTAGTTGTCACTAATGACTTTAGTAGATTTTCTTGGGTATTCTTTTTGGCCACTAAGGATGAGACAAGTGGGATCTTAAAGACCTTCATAACATAAATAGAAAATCAACTAGACCATAAAGTAAAAGTTATCAGATGTGATAATGGAACTGAGTTCAAAAATAGTGTAATGAATCAGTTTTGTGAAATAAAGGGGATTAAGAGGGAATTCAGTGTTGCTAGGACTCCTTAGCAGAATGGTGTTGCTGAGAGGAAGAATAGAACACTGATAGAGGCTGCAAGAACTATGTTAGTTGACTATAAGTTACCAACCACCTTTTGGGCTGAAGCATTTAATACTGCTTGCTATGTGTTAAATAGGGTCTTAGTCATTAAGCCTCATAACAAGACACCTTATGAACTTATTCGTGGAAGAACCCCATTGATAGACTTCATGAAACCTTTTGGGTGTCCTATTACCATCTTAAATACCGGGGATCATTTAGGAAAGTTTGATGGAAAAGCTGATGAGAGATTTTTTGTTGGGTACTCTGTAGTTAGCAAAGCCATGAGAGTATTTAACAAGAGGACCAGGATAGTTGAAGAGACCTTAAACATTATATTTCTTGAAAATGCACCTAATGTGACAGGAAATAGATCAGACTGGCTTTTTGATGTTGATTCTTTGTTAAAATATATGAACTATGTGCCAGTTGTTGCAAGAAATCAAACTAATGGTATTGCAGGAAAAAAAGATAACATTGTTGCAGGTCAAGCTAAAGAGAAGAAAGAACCTGAACAATAGTACATCCTAATACCTATCTGCATAACTGATCCATTAATCTATTAAGATCCTAAGGTCTGTAAAGAAGATGATGAAGAGAAGCCTACTGAAATGGATGAAGGTGGAGCTTCAGATAAAGATGGGAAGGATGAACAAGCTACAAGAAGTGAGTTTGAAAGGCTACTTCAACAAGAACAGCAGACTGAATATCCTAACATCACTAATAGTATTAATACTGTTAGTACACCTGTTAGTGCTGTTGGACCATCTTTTACTAATGATGATCCATCATGTCACACCCCGCCTAGGTGGAAACACGAGGCGTAACATCATGGATATCATCACAACACAATGGTGTCAACAATAGAGAGAACTAAATGAAATAGATAAACAAATGAGACACAATGTGTCATGACAATATCTAACACAAGATAAAGGAGTCTTGCATTAAGATAACAAAGTCATACCACAAGGAAATATAATCCAAAGTCTAAACATCCAATGATCAATCAAATAGCAAACAATTCAAAAGACATAAATAAAATCTCTAGGAGAATGACTTTGCATGCAAGCCTACGGTCTCACTAGCCACTCTTCCTAACATCAACATCCTCAACATGATTACCTGAAAATGATGCTTAAAACGTCAACATAAAGTTGGTGAGAGTCATAGGTTTAAGACACGAAAATCAAATCCAATTGTAAATTACTGTGATAATAAAGAAAACATTGCAGGACAATAAATAAACTATCATACAGGCTAACATGCAATCAAATTCAATCACACAAATAATCGGCAAACGACTACAAGACGTCTCATATCGCACCAAGGTCCCTGTGGTGACCCCCTTAGTTCAGGCTATTGATACTCTCAAAGTAACCTTCCTGCTCGCTAGGCCATAGTACCATCCACTAAACAGGCCATGGATACCCGCAGGTGATCCCCCCTGACTTAGTTTACAATTCTCAATATCACATCACAAAACATGTAGCTCACAACATACAATAGTCACGTATAGTATATGCATCTTTGACAACACATTATCACAATAATCAAAACATTTCCAAACACTTTGCATCATTTCCACCCCAATAAATCATAAGAAAAGAGGGGCTATGAAACTCACCTGGATACTCAAACGCAGCTTCCAAATCTTTACACGCAACTATATAAATAAATAAACACGGTTACACGCGACCAAGCTAAAAGCTCTAGTCCATGTAAACAACAATGATTGGATGTCTTAGTGGTTTAGTTAACATCAATGGCGTCACCCGAAACCCTGCCAACCTTAACCATCTTATTAACACTTTACACTAGCTACTTCAATTTTAATCAGAATTGTAGATTTTTAGAGTTCTTTACGTACCCAAAACCCTTACTTAATGACCTTCATAAAATATACCAAAAATCACTCATGTTCATTTATGAGTATATTAGCTACCTTGTGATTCCCAAGCATTACTTACATGTATAACTACCTCAAATAAAATCAAACTTCAAAACCGTTCTAATTTGGATATGATTGCACACCAAAATATATCACTCTAACTACCATACTTAGACATGCTTTCAGAGGCTAATTTTTACAGGATTATCCATAGACATATGGAACTTAACTACTGTAGAAGGGCTAAGCTTAATTCGAATTTTAAGTTAGGGTTTTACCTCCTAACAAGATCCAAAATCTGGACCAGGTATTTACTGGTTTTGAAACTTTTGTGTAACCAGCATTTGAATGGACTTCCGACCTTAAAAACTTTCGAGGCTGGATTTTCTGGAAAGTACATTCAATGAGCTACTGTTTAGAGTCTAGAAACACTCAAAAACCTATTACCATCATGGAGATATTCACTCGTGAACACAACCCTAAATTCTGCTTACCCTAAATCAAGTTTTTTAACGCAAATCTACTTCTTAGGGTTTTGGGAGAGGTGAATTCGTACGGCATAAGATAAAGGGGAAAAGGATGGGCCAAGTTTGGGTTTTAATCTAATCCCTACAAGTCCTAGTCCAACCCAAACTTAGTTTAGTAAACAAAAATATATTTTTTTAAACCCAAAACCGGATGCACCATGTATATATATATGATATTTTTTTTTATTATTTTTTTGTATTATTAATTAACTAATTTAATTCATTTCCTTTTGTTTTTATAAAAACCTAACTAATTTTGATTAAACCTTTTACTCTAAACGCGACTTACTAAACTTTCTAAATTTATAACATTTCATTCACCAAAACCACTTTCTATTTTTAGAAAGTTTTCTACAAATATCTGGTATTTCACTCACCTATTTCATTTCTAAAATGCCACATTTCTCATAAACGCTTAACACTTAATCATCCAACTATTGACGTAGCATTACATGCAATACGCCATTCCTTTCCATTATCACTATACGTGAACAAATGGAATACTCATCACCAATCACAAACACACTCAAAATGAGATGCCCACACACCTTAAAATGATATTAAGCACATTACTTAACCCACTTAGCTCACATAAATCACATTGCACAACACCTAAACACATTAAAATTGAACTCTTAGCAATTTAAAGGTTATTAAACTAACCTGCTCAATCCCTGGTTGTCCGGGGTATCCCCTCCTTTAGGAAATCTCATCCCGAGATTTAACTAGCCGATTCATCAGCACGATCAACAAACAACTGAGGATACTTAGACTTCATATAATCTTCGCGCTCCCAAGTGAACTCGGGACCACACTTTGAATTCCAACGAACCTTCACAAGTGATATCTTACTACGTTTTAAACTCTTAATTTCACGGTCCATAATCTCTACAGGTTCCTCAACAAAATGAAGCGTTTTGTCAACCTTAATTTCATCTATGGCACGATTGAGGCTAGCATTCCGCAAACACTTCTTTAGGTTTGACACGTGAAACGTGTCATGTACACCACTCAATTCCTCAGACAATCTTAACCGATATGCTACAGGACCGATCCTTTTAAGAATCTCAAATGGCCCTACATACCTCGGGGCTAACTTACCCTTCTTCCCAAAATAGAACCACGCCCTTCCAAGGCGACACCTTTAGCATCTTAAGATCCTCAACCCAAATTCTAACGGTCTGCGCCTTGTTAGTCAGCCTAGCTCATTTTGATGATCTCTCGCCGTGCTGTGAGCTTCTCTTTTTATTCACTACTTAATCAGTCGTTTCTTGCACCCAATTTCAGGTCCAATTAAACTACCTTCCTTCAATTTCAGCCATAACATGGGTGACCTACATTTCTTCCTATCAGTGCTTTTCGAACGGTGCACACAGATGCTGGTGTGATAACTGTTGTTATAAGAGAATTCGGCTAACGGTAGGTGGACATCCTAACTGCCATACGTTATCCTGATTGAACGCCTCACCCTGAGCTACCAGTATCATTCCTTTTACTCCCGACTGAATAGTCATAGCCATTGCCCGTACACGTTTAGGTTTCACCCGTTCCTTCCTATTAAGCCTCCCCGCAGTCAGCTCCACCTTCGCTTTTACCCGGATGCTAGCGAATTTTACATTGATAATCAACTAAATAACTCGACTCCACCTCCATTCTTTGGAGCTATATTCAACTCCTTCTGATCGAAATATGTTATGTTGGGGACTTTTTTATTGAATCTTGTGTAAATGACACTCTTCGTACCATACAAATAATGTCTCCAAGTTTTTAGAGCAAACACCACTGCTCTCCCAACTCTAGATCGTGTGTTGTATAATTCTTCTCGTGGATTTTTAACTGCCTTGACGCATAAGCGATTACCTTATTTCTTTGCATAAGCACACAACCTAATCCTTGATTCGAAACATCATAGTAAACTACAAAATCTTCAACTCCATCAGGAATCAGTGCACTATCGGCGCATCACACAAATTATTTTTCAGAGTCTGGAAAGCCTCTTCTTGTTCCACACCCCACACATACTTTTGCTTCTTATGAGTCAACGAAGTAAGGGGTTTAGCAATCTTAGAGAAGTTTGTGATAAAACGCCGGTAGTAACCTGCTAGACCCAAAAATAATTGAACTTCGGATGGTGTTGTAGGAGCTTTCCAATTCTTTACTGCCTTAATCTTACCTTGGATCCACGTGAAATACCATTCTGGTTGACACCGTGACCAAGGAAAATGATTCTTGCAACCAGGGAACTCACACTTTAGAGAATTTAGCGTACCAACTTCTCTTTCTTCTAGCAATTTTAAACCCATCCTCACAATAAGTCCATATTCTTCTTAGACTTAGAGTAGATCAAAAATGTCATCAATGAAAACAATGACGAATTTATCTAGATACGGTTTACAAACTCGGTTCATCAAATCCATAAAGACTGCTGGTGCATTGGTTAATCCAAAGGGCATAACTGTAAACTCAAAATGTCCATATCTCGTTCAAAACGCGGTCTTTGGAATATCATCCTCATGTACGCAGAGCTGGTGATAACTTGACCTAAGATCTATCTTAGAGAAATAACGTGATCCTTGCAGTTGATCAAATAAGTCATCACAATTATAGGGGATGAGGATAGCGGTTCTTAACAGTTAACTTATTCAATTCCCTAAGGTCAATGCACATGCGAAAAGAGCCATCCTTCTTCTTAACAATTAACACAGGTGCTCCCCATGGGGAGTGACTCGGTCGTATAAAACCCTTGTCTTGTAACTCTTGAAGCTGCCCAGATAATTCTTGCATTTTTGAGGGCGCTAGACGGCATGGAGACTTTGCAACTGGCGTCGCTCCAGGAGTTAAATCTATGCGAAACTCAACTTGTCGTTGTGGTGGTAACCCCGATAAGTCTTCCAGGAATACATCAACAAAATCCTGTACTACAGATATATCACTACAATTTTGGTTCATCTACCTTAGCATTCATTAAGGCTTTAGCAGCTCCTAAAGTACGTTCCCTTTGAACCCTAAGTATTCAACTATCTTCCAACGGTATTTCAACCACATTTTCATGACAAACTATCACAGCCTTATTCCTGGATAACCAGTCCATTCCCACAATCACATCGAAACTTCCATGACCCAACGGTATCAAATTTATGCTAAATAGGGAATTTCCTAGTTCTAGTTTGCAGTCACGGATAATCCTATCAACTTCTACTTTCTTACCCATCTTGCTTTACTTCTATCACTTAAACTAGGATTTTACAATTACTAGGTTTCACATTTAGCAAAGGGCGCAAATTCAGTAGAAAATGAAAAGTAAAATCAACACCAGAATCAAAAAGTACAGTAGCAAAATGATCGTTCAAAGAAAAAGTACCCGTCACAACTTTAGGATCCTATAAATCTTCCACCGCATTCACATTCACATTGAAGGCCCTTCCTGTAGCTCGATTCCCATTGTTCCGGTTGATACGATTTCCCTCCAATGCTAACGGATTCCCTGCTTGACCCGGCGCTCGGTTCAACTTGGGGCAATTTGTGAGGTAGAAGGGTGATCAGGGCTTCCACACTCGTAACAAACCTTCTGATTATCACCCATTCTAATAGCATTCACAGGAGTTACTCGCTTAAATGGTGCCCAACAATCTTTAGCAAAATGGTCAGGTCTCTGACAGTTAAAACACAACCTACAAACTCTATCCTCCGGATGATAAGTATAGCACTTAGTACACTTGGGATATGGTTCACAAATTCAATTTTTAGGAGGAGTCGTTCGCACAAAACCCGCTCCCCACTTTTTGCCTTCTTTTTTATCCCTCCAGTGACCCTCTGATTTACTAGTCTCTTCTCTGCCTTTTCCTTTCTATCTACTCTTTGAAACAGGTACCCAACTATGGGCTTCGTTAGTAAGTATGCTGGCTCTTAGAATTTCATCCTAGATAGTTGTTGTCTGAGTCGCCTTGAGCATTCCCCTAATCTCAGGTGCCAACCCCGCTACATACCTCTTGATGCGTGCTAACTCAAGCGTTACCAGATGTGGAACCAGCTTGGCCAGTTTATGAAACCGATCCGTGTAAGCTGCATGGTTGGCTCCTACCCTCTTCTTGTGATCCAAATTATTCTCCAACCTTCTCATTTCATTACTTAGACAAAATTCCTCCACCAACAGAGCCTTAAAATCATTCCAGGTCATACCAATTGCCGCTTCATGGCCTCTTGCCTGGATTTGAGTGTTCCACCATGTCAGTGCCTTGTTAACAAATGAACTAGCAGCATACTTCACCTTTTGATTCTTAGAACACCCACTATTGTCAAGTACATTCTCCATCTTCTTGATCCAGCGGGTAAGTTCTATCGTACCTCCCTTTCCGTCATACTCCTTAGGGCCACATGCCTGAAATCCCTTGTAGGAACACCTATTGTTCTCACCATTCTTATTGTTGTTGTTGTTGTTGTTATTTCCATTGTTGTTATTGTTGTTCCCGTTGTTGTTATTATTGTTATTTCCGCTGTTCACGTTGTTTGTCACTTGAGCGACGATTTGGGGAGTGATATTTTGCAATTGCTGCGCAATGATGGCAGCGATGTCGGGTTGCCCATTTTCGTTGTCGTTAGTCCGTGTTCGAACCATTCTAATTAAGATAGTATTAACACACATTAGATGAGAGGGGAAAGGTTTTTAGACCGGCCATTCTATCAGTATACCATCATAACTATACACACACACACACACACACATACATAATCAACGAAACAACATGTTGATATCAAATCCGCGTAATCATACTTGCAAGTCTACTTGTTTTGTGGCGCATGTATAATTATGTTGGCCACCATAATTATAGATGCCCCCTTTCACAAATGTACTCCCTCTTATGATCACACTTCTCAATGTCAACAAAACACATAACACATAGACCACATCAACAAATCACCACATATGGAAAATGACTCAAAATCACTTAAATCATAATATTAAAATAATCTAACGAATTCCAATATTCAAAAGCAATATTCCTAATAAAATTCCAAACCAAAGTCGAACAATCTCAAAATCCTAAAATCTTAAAACACATAAAAAGACGGGCAATCACGCATTGATTCAAATTCCACTACTACCCGTATCTTCCATCTCGCTGTCCCTAGGTCCACTTCTAGCCGTGGACTCCAGATCCGAATCACTGTCGGATATGTCATAATTCACTTTCTCCCAGACTGATCTTAACTTAAGAATTTCTTCTTCTCCCTTGGTTGGTTTGTATTCTGGGAATTTTCCTAGAAATTTGGTAATTGTACCATCTTTAGCAGTCACTGTTGTTTCAATCTTTAATACCTCTTCTCCCTTAACTAATTTTATGGTCAACCTCTCTTCAACTCTGCATGGGTACATGTCAACCGGTATACGGATCTTGCGGCTACCCTGAATTACCCAAGCCCTTGTTCCTGGTTTATAGTATCCCTTACATCCTGTTGCAATAGCAACCCCCTATTGCGGAAACTTCCTATGAAGGTGAGGAAGCATAGCTAATTTCAAGAGATAAGGCACACTAAATCAGATAAAGGCAATCGAAATAGCAAGAAGAAAATTAACAAAACTAAGAAACAAAATCATGTAATTAAGGGGAAAACGCATACCAGTTATACTATTAAACGCTTAAGCCCTAACATGCATCTACGTGAAGGACTCCTAGGTTATAGTCTAGGCTCAACCACCTTTACCTTCTTTATAACTAGATCGGCTCTTGATACCAATCTGTCAAACCCCGCCTAGGCTGAAACACGGGACGTAACTCATTGGATATCTCACCACACAATGATGTCAAAAATAGGAGCGATCTAAAATGAAATATATTAACAAAGGAGTCACAATGTGTCTTGGACAATTATCTAACACAAGATAAAAGGAGTCTTTGCATTAAGATAACACAAGTCAATACCACAAGAAACATATATCCAAAGTCTCTAAACATCCAATGATCAAATCCAAATAGCCAACAATTCAAAAAGACATAAATAAAATCTCTAGGGAATGGACTCCCGCATGCAATGCCTACCGGTCTCACTAGCACTCTTACCTCCCCCCCCCCCCCCCCTAACCACAAATCCTCAAGATGAACTACCTGAAAAATGTGCTTAAAAAACGTCACATAAAGTTGGTGAGGAGGTTTTTTTTTTTTTTTTTTTTTTTCATTTTTTTTTTAAGTTTAGACACGAAAAAATCAAATCCAATTGTAAATTACTGTGATAATAAAGAAAACATTGCAGGACAATAAATGAACTATCATACAGGCTAACATGCAAATCCAATCAATCACACAAATAACCGGCAAACGACTACAAGACGTCTCATATCACACCAAGGTCCCTGTGGTTACCCCCTTAGCCCAGGCCATGGATACTCCCAAAGTAACCTTCCTACTCGCTAGGCCACAGTAACATCCACTAAACAGGTCATGGATACCCGCAGGTGATCCCCCCGGCTTAGTTCGCAATTCTCAATATCACATCACAAAACATGTAGCACACAGCATACAATAGTCACGTATAGTCCATGCATCTTTGACAACACATTATCACAGTAATCAAAACATTTCCAAACACTTTGCATCATTTCCACCCCAATAAATCATAAGAAAAGAGGGGCTATGAAACTCACCTAGATACCCAAACGTAGCTTCCAAATCTCTACACGCAACTATACAAATAAATAAACACGGTTACACGCGACCAAGCTAAAATCTCTAGTCCATGTAACACACATATGATGGATGTCTAAGGGTTTAGTTAACCATCATGGGTCACCTCGACACCATGCCCAACCTTAACCATCTTATTAACACTTTACACTAGCTACTTACAATTAACTCAGAATTGCAGAATTCTAGTGTCTCTTTACGTACCCAAAACTCTTACTTAATGACCTTCATAAATTATACCAAAAATCACCCATGTTAATTTATGAGTATATTAACTACCTTGTGATTCCCAAGTATTACTTACATGTGTAACTACCTCAAATAAAATCAAACTTCAAAACTGTCCTAATTCGGATTTGATTGCACACCAAAATATATCACTCTAACTACCATATTTAGACATGATTTTAGAGGCTAATTTTTACAGGATTATCTATAGACATATGGAACTTAACTACTGTAGAAGCGCTAAGCTTAATTCCACTTTTAAGTATAGGTTTTACCCTCACAAACATGACCTAAATCTGACCCGTATTTACTGATCTGACAACTTTTGGTGTAACCAACATTTGAATGACTTCTCGACCTTAAAAACTTTTGAGGCCGGATTTTCTGGAAAGTAGACTCTTCATAGGCTCAAGAAACATGTCAATACACGTTTTTATCATCTAGATATCTGGTGTGTAAAGTTTTATACACGCCAAAATATATATAAAATATAATACTCCAAAGAGCAATTAAGAAAATTCCCTAAGGAAAATTCACTCTCAAAAATATATATAGTATACTATATAATACGTATATTTAACCGGGTAAGAATGATCACCCGGGTCGTTTCCCCAACGACTAATGCAATTGAAACCTCGTTTAAGTACGGATTCTGATTTGAATTGAGCAAAGATATTTTTGATAATCTATTTCTACTAAATAAAAAAACAATTAAAATGGAAAATTAAAGGGTAATTAAACAATTAAACAAATGCAATGGAAAATTAAAGGGTAATTAAACAATTAAACAAATGCGGGAAACAAATAAAACGCGACAATAAAGCGAACCTACTAAATTTAAACCCTAAAATTGCAAACTAATTTTCTAAACCTAAAATAAGACAAAAGAAAATTTTTGGAAAAAGAAAAATATTTTTGGCTTTTTAGATTAAAAGATATGATTTTTCTAAAATTTAAACTAATTAAAACTAACTTAGGGACTAACTGTGTAAAAGACTTAAGGGCTAACGGGGCTAAAGCATTTAACAGTCAAGGATTAACTAAGAAACAATTGAAACAGAAAAGTTACAAGAATGGTCCCTGAGGACCTAACCCGATAACAACCAAAGTCCTAATAAGCCCCTAAATAAGTTGAAGTTTACAAAGTGCTTTTTAGGAAAAACTCAAAAGAGAGAAGTTGTAGAACAGCTTGAGGAGAACAACTTTAATGAAAAGACTTATATCTAAAAGCCACAAATAAGCTCAATAAGAGCTTATTTATCAGCTGACCTCAGAAAGTGGGTGTTTGGGATTGTTTTCACTTAAACAGCTATATCAAGCTCAAATTAAGCTTATTGTGAAAAAGAAAAGATGTTCTAAAGAGCTTATATGTTGCTTAAGCTAATTAAGAAGAGAAAAGAGAGCTAGAAACTATATTTGATAGCTGAAAATGAAAAACAATCTTGCAAACTCAGAAAACAAAGAAATAAGCACAAAATCCAAATAAGCTAAAAGGCACAAAAAGCAAAACTAGGTTCTAAGCTTCTGAGAACTAATTAAACTACTTATTAACTATCTATATAAGCAATAAAAACTAGAACCTTAAGCTTAATTTCACAATCTAAGAATCTACTTTGGCAAACTGCTGTTTTTGGCTTTCCAGGTTTTTAAGTGACTTTTAAAAGCAAAATAAAGCTAGATTATTAAGCTGAAAATATAAAATGAGTAATGATTTATGCTAAGCTATATGTCTACTAAAGTTAAGCTAAAATTAAGATCCTAAATCCTACAATAGCTAAGCCAATTATAAGCCTAAAGTTCAGCAGTACTAACTAACTTAGTACTGCTGATGCAGAGGTCTTTTAACAGCTGATTAGGCTAAGAAAATAAGCAATAAAATGAAAACTAAAACCTAAGCTATATTAAGCTATATCTAGATTACTTCTAACTTGAAACTTAACAACTAAATCCTAAGAATGCTTATTTAAAAACTAAATCAAAAGTGACAGCAGGAACTCCTTAGTTCCTGCTGATACACTTGACACAAAGCAATGAATCAAAAGTGCAGCCTCCCTTGTTGGTTCTACTAGGTCTAGACACACTCAAGAGGAGTGTGTAAACACAATTCAACTACTCACAAAGGCACAAAGAACTTAAATCAAAAATTAGCTTCCTAAACTTAAGCTAAAAGCTCCCCTGGTGCTGAAAGCATCTTAATAAGCCATAACTTTTAATAAAATGAAAATTAACTTGAGAAAACAATTAACCTACCTATTTTAGACTAACTCAGAGATGGATCAAAAACTTTTATCAAAAAACATTGACTATTTAAGGTCAAACTGGCCTAAACCAAACACCCCTTTAACTAATCTATTATTCATGATAAGCTGCTAAATTGAATTTTAATGATTAAAACCTAAAGACCAGATAGCTATGAGCTTAAAACTACCCTAACAAACATGAATAAGCACAGGTTAAGCTAGATTAAACTAATTAAAAGCTACTCCTAATATTTTTTTGGTTTTTATGAGTTTTTATGACAGAAATGTAATCTAATGATCTATAACTATTAAAAGCTAAAAATAGATAAACTAACTAGATTAATAAACTAGATGAAACACAAATAAGCACTAATAAGCAAAACATTAAGCAAATAAGCAATTCTTAAACTAATAAGCAATTGAACTAAATATTTAAGGACAAACTAAAATTGAAAGAAAACTTACCAAAGGCCTAGCTAAACAAGGTTATGACTGCTCTTAGAGCTATTCTACAACTCTCCTAGCTTATTAATAAGCTAGGAGTAAAATCCATAGGAGTTCATCCTTTGTTAACTCCCCTTCCAAAGCTTATATTCAAAAATAGTAAAGGTAATTAACTGTTTTAATGCATTTAAGTATGTTTAAATCCAAATTGAGCTCAATCATGAGCTTAGAGACTCATGAGAGCTAATGAGCTTATTGAAATCTTATGACATAAACAAGTTAAATTGAAAGCTTATGAAATGAAGAAGGACTTATGAAAAAACTAAATTGCATTAACTGAAAAGTGATTACAAAGCTTAGAAACTGAAAATTACATGATACTTTAAAAGGAAAAATTACATTTGAAAAAGTAAATTTGCATAAGCTAAAATTAAGCTAAAAATTAAAACTACTAATTAATCCTACTCCTAAAATCTAACACCTCCGTGTGTGTGATGAGATGGCTCCTTTTATAGCCTGCCAGGAATGTTCTAGTCTTTGCCTTGCTCTTCAATCCATCTAATCTCAGCCCTCCAATTCTTTCAATGATTTGATCTAAGTTGTGAGACGTTGGATCACATATGTGCACACACGGATTGCCAGCGTGGCAATCCGTGATGTGACATGTTGTGTTTCTTCTGAGAGTGATTATAGAGCAAAATTTAGCTTCACTTGTGCTTTCCCAACTCTGACGTGGCCTCATCTTGAGTGTGAGCTTAAGTGAGTAATGATATGACTGATTTGACCCCTCCTTAGTAATGTAGAGCCCTTGAATTGACCTTTGGACCCCTTAATTTCTATTTGCCCTCTCATTTTACAGCTTGGTGAATTGTAGGAGACGGTGAACAGTGTTTTCACCTTGGCGCCTTTTTTTACAACTGAAAACAGGTAAAATGGATTTGAACTTTGGCCAAATGGCAATTCTAGCCCCTTTCTTCTCTTTTTCCTTTTATAGTTATAATTAAGTTTCTAAAATTGCAAAACTAGTCCCTGGAGTTTATACAAAATAGAATGGGCTAGTTAAATGGGCTTAAGTTTGGGCTTTTGGGCTAATTTTGATTCGGATAGGGTATTTAAGGCCCATTACTGTTTTTTGAGGCCCAATAAGGGTTTCTATGGCCCATTAAGAGATGAGGGGATATTTTTGGCTTTTTGTGAAACTTTGAGGGTTAAAGTGAACTATTGTGGGGTTTTGTCTTTTAGTGGTTGACTGTGTTGACCATGTTTGACTGGATTATGACTAAGGCTTGACTTTTCTGGCTTTGGTTTTGAATTCTTTGGCTTCTTTTGTACTTTTCTGATTCCCGTATCCGTGCTTGCCCATTTTTGACTGTTTTCTTGTGACTTCTGATATATCCGTACCTGCACACACAAAACTCAAATACAAGCATATTTTTGCCATTTTTGGACTGTTTTGGGTTTAATTGGGTTATTTTAGGTACAAATGGATACGTGTATTTTACACTTATCAGAGAACTAGTTGGAGAACTGGTGGTTGGAGAACTATGTGTATTGTCCGGTACCGTGGCAATAGGGGATTGGCGTATAGTTTATGTAATAATGTTAAGTGGTTCATCTAAAAAATGATACGAGGGAGGGGAAGTGGGTGTCATAGAGCCAAAAAGGAATACTGTTTCGTCAAAGGTAACATGTCTTGAAATAATAATTTTATTCGTATTTAAGTCAAGACAACGATATTTATGATGATTTGAAGTTTGACCCAAAAATATGGATGGTGTGGCACGTTGTTCAAGTTTGTGAGCAGTATCAAGGTGCGGGTAACAAAGACAACCAAAGGTACGTAGGAGGCTATAGTCGGGTGTGATTCCAAATAGACGAGTATAAGGTATTTCATTGTTAATGGCACTCGAAGGTAAAATATTTAACAAGTGAATGGCCATATTGAGTTTTTCAACCCAAAAGTAAGGAGGAGGGTGAGCTTGAAAAAGTAAGACGTGAATGAGATTGTCTATGGTTCGTATCATTCTTTCATACGTACCGTTTTTTGTGAGGCTTTTGGACAAGAAAAGAGAAAATGAATACCGTTAGATGCAACAAACTTATGGAAAGTGTGGTTGTCAAATTCACCACCATAATCACACTGGAATGACTTTATTTCACACTTAAATTGAGTTTTAACAAAGTTACGAAACAACACAAATTTAGACAAGACATTTGATTTATTAATTAACAGATAAACCCACACATATTGCGAATAATGATCAAAGAATAAAACATAGTATTTAAAACTAGAAAGACACGAAATTGGGGAACTCCACAAATCCGAGTGAACAATGTCAAAACAAGACTTAACCAATGTACTAGAACTAACAAATGGAAGCCTCACGTGTTTGCCAAGCTGACAAGCATGACAAAGAATGAGAGGTTTCTCTTTATTACACGAAATTGAATTACTAGAAAGAAGACGACGTAACACTTTACTTCTTGGATGTCCAAGCCGATGGTGTCACGTATACTGACGGGTGAGAAAAGCATGAGGAATAGTGGAATGCTTCGTGACCGGGTAAAGATCTTCAGTGCTATCACAGCGGAGAAGCACCCAACGGGTGCTCACTGTATCACGAACAAACTGATGGACATAAATGAAATTATTGACAATATTAAGACTAATAAGCACATAATTTAAATGAAGGGGTCGATGTGGGGTAGGCAAAATACTATGACTAGAGTTGGTAACGGGTATGGAATAATCTTCACCAACCGAGACAGATGTATAAATGCACATATTAAAAACATCACTAAGACTATAAACAGAATCATTAAGGTGGAAAATCTAAAGATCGACCTGTTAACAAGGAACACGTCACAGAACTTTGTGTGTGGTGGATCGGTGTAAAAAAAATTAGGGTTTAGGAGGGTGGCTCTGATACCATGAAAGATTATGAAGTGTCGATTGATCTATTATCAAAGTAACAGGTACATAATATATTAATACAAAGAATGATCTAGAAGCGGGGTTGAGCCAAAACATAATAAAACACATATATCGACTAACACAATTAATGATGAACTTCGACAAAAGACGAACATAAAAGTTTACGCATTTCTTTCTTTTTTGTGTTAGTAGAAGTGTAGAAGACACTCACCACATTCTAGCTCTTTACTATTTACACTTTTTAGGAATTAAATTGAAACCCGTGACGGTGGGTTCAAACTCTGTGGATTAATCGGGCAAAAGGTCGATAACCATGGTTACAAATAAAAACAGTTTACTGACTCTTTAATTTATTTATAGTTATCATGATATCATTAGGTACGATAAGAGCCTTTCACCATTACTAAAATAAAATAAATGTTAACAAGTACAGAAAGAAATCTTCTACAATGGCCGAAACTCGAGGCCACATACAATCAGGCCAGACATAGGTCCTTCATGACTTGTAAATTTCATGTTAATAGAAAGGGAGTCATCCTTGTGTTCCTGAGTTAAGTTGAGTTTCCACACTTGAATCTCCATCCATCCATCTTCCCTTTGTTTTGGAACCCCGGTAAAATTATGTATATTCAATTGGTTTGGGGTTATAAAATAAATAAAAGATTCGGCCTCTTCGTTTTCTTGACTGAATAAATCTCGTACTTTCACCGGATTAAGTAGTCCCTGATATTGTTCTGAAATCTTGAACACAAGGAAACACACGTATTCTGTATCCAGTGACAACATTTGACTTCTAAACGTGCAGTTGATATAAAATACTTGTTATGGCAAAAGCTCAATCACCTCTTGAAATCTGTGTATCATATATAACATGATTAATACCATAGAATCATAACCAGATAGGGACACAAAGAAGTGAAACTTTTGTCAACCATATATTCGACGAATCTTCAGTATTTTACTATACAACAAAGAAGATTAGGACCTAGAATTATCAAACCTAGTTCTTTGTGAGAAATGTTTCAAATATTTGTATAAGTATATGAGTGCATTGTGAATGTACAATTTGATAAAGTTTAGCGGTTAAAGGAAACGGTAACAAAATTAGTTCAAATATAAAGCAAACCTGGACTGAGTTGATGGTTTTGAAGTAAAAAGATCCACATCTGAAAATTTGTATAAAGCTGCCTTTGCCGAAAGCACAAAAAGTTTCTTTCCGTTTACTTCGCCAAACCAAAACAACTCGTCATAATTGTTGTGTATTTCAAACACTTCTTCAGTTGGCAATTGTTGCACCCGATCCATATTGAAGTTTGATATCAATACTTGTTGGACATCCTTCAAATATCCGATTTCATCATGTTTCACCTGTGCACAAATCATGTTAGATGTACAACATAGAACATGATTTTTTTAAACTTGTTTTTTGCCATGCATCCAACCTTCTTTATACAACCATATTTAAAGAAGATAGTAGGAACGAGCCAAGGGATATTTTTGAACTTACTTTGCCAATGGCTCGAAATTCAACGCCTTCAACATAAATCGCACCATCTCCACAATAATACGATAAGAAGCTCTCTAGTAGAAATTTAAAAACGACATCTTCGTTTTGATTTAAGAATCGGTACAACTCAATCATCATCCAGTTTTCGTCTCTCTGTGTTGCAAAATACGCTTGTAGAGTTTCGCTCCCCTTCCTATAGTTTAGGTTAACATACATCGGTTTAGCTGAAAATTTTCTTGAATCACAGAGTTTGAAGACTAAATAGACCCCATAAACAATATTTGGAGATAACAATTGAGTGTCTGTCTTAATTTCGATGTTCAAGTTTGAGATATCTGACATCTCCGCTACTTTCTCAAACCTGCACATATTATAAATTTCAGTCACAGGACACGGTCATTATTCCCTCAAATGCACACTTCAACTTTTGAATTTAGTATTTCTTTCGACCAAAAACAAGTGCAAAGTAATTTATTTGTGAAGTCGGACTAGAACTTCAACTCAAAATTAATTATATTGTATCATGAAACATATAAATGCCTAATGTCCCAAACCCTATATCATTCTAGCAGGGGTAGAGAGAAAGAGAGAGGAACCTTGATTCTTTAAGAGATCGCCACCAATGTGGACAACTATTTACATATGTAAACGTTGTTGCTGATACCGATTTATTTCTTTCTCCATCACCATTAAATGACAACAACTGTTATACAACAAAAAAGAAAACAAATCAGACACATTTTCTCTGATTTGTAAATGCATGTGTGATTCTGAACTAACCCTCAAAAAGTAGAAAATACAAACAAAAAAGGAAACACAAAATAACAGAGATATGAGAATAAACTCATTACCACTTTGTCCTGTTGAAGGAGGATTCCTTTAGAAAAAATGTTGTAAAGATCCTCTTTCTCTTTGGTAGAATAGATTTGTGGGCACTTTGACATCTGGATTACTTCTTTATAGTCCTCAGGCAATTTGGGCTCCCATATCTCATAATCCTCTTGACATTCCAATGCTTTCTTAAGTTGTATAACCACTTCATGAGCTGTTGGCCGTCTTTCTCTCTTGTGTTCTAAGCATTGATAGGCAATCCTTGCGAACGTAGTAAAAGACTCTGGCTCAATTTGTTCCTTTATACCCTCAAACACTAACTCATCAAGTTTTCCTACCTGGTAGCGACTTTTAGCCAAAAAGGGTAAATATCCATACTCATCATCTAGCTGTGCAGACGATAGTTTCCCACACACTATGTCAAATAAAACCGCACCCAACGAGAATATATCAGATTCTTTGGTCAAGAATCCTGTTTTTGAGTATAGTGGGTCACAATAGCCAATTGTGCCTGTAACATTGTCGATGACATAGTCTACATCCTGATTTTTTGGACATACTAAGGAAAGCCCAAAATCACTAATTTTTGCTTTCCAATCATCAAACAGTAGGATGTTGCTGCTGTTGATGTCCCTATGTATCACCATTTCAGGACTTGAAACAGTTCCATGAAGGAACTCCAACCCGATAGCAATATCAATGCATATTTTAAGCCGCATTACCCACGTAAGACTATCATCACTCAAGTACTTATCAAGACCTCCTCTTGATGCATACTCATAGACAATAATTTTCTCATCATCTTGATCACAGTAGCCTACAAGAGCAATGACATGTTCATGTTTATACTCCATAAGGATTTCAAGCTCTGTCATAAATTCAGCTTCTCCTTCAGCAGATTTCCTACCCAACCGCTTTGCAGCAATGATGTTATGCCCATGAGTTTGACCCTTGTACACATTCCCAAAATCTCCATGTCCAATCAGATTGTCTTGATTGAAAGTTTTGGTGGCCAACTTTATGTCTTGAAGTGACAGTTTGAGGCTGTCCTTGTGGTTCTCCTGCGAATCATCGGACAATCAGTCGATTTAATAAGTAAAAAATAACTGAACTATTTGCCATCGAAAACTCCTTTAAAGTCTCTAAGTTCAGGGTTACGGTTGTAAATCAAGCTTGGTTGTTGCATTTTAGAATTAAAGAAGAAATATTTACTGGCGAATCGTTGATTTGGTAAAGTTTAAGAATGAAACAATATGTCACAAAAGTTAAGGACTAGAAAAAGTTAAATGGTAAGATCGTTAATTCAGTAGAAGTTTGAGGATTAAAATATTAGTTACACAAAGTTTAATGCTTAAAATGTCACATACTACTATGAAGAATATATGAGGACATTATATAAGTTATTCAAAAAAGTTACGCACCTGACAGTATAACGCTTTTTTAAGTTCGTTGATGACATCATCTATTGATGGGCGTTTGTTTTGAGTCATTGCTAGACATTGAAATGCGATTTTTGTAAATATGTCTAAAGACTCTTCATTGGGTCCTTTACTCAGAGAAAAGACATGTTCATCTGTTTCTTCCTTTATCTTGTGATCGACAATTTCCATTATTGTTCCCTTCTCACAATGATGTCTTGCAATGGGTGCAATCCCCATCTCATCAATGTCGGTGAAAATACGATCATAGGCCACCCTCCCGGTCAAGATCTCAAACAATACTACTCCAAAAGAGTAAATGTCTGATTTTTTATTTAGTCTTCCAAAATTCTCATACTCTGGATCCAGATACATATTTGTACCTGCAATTGTATTGATATTGAGAGTGCTGGCCTCTTGATCTGCTGGAAGTAATTTGGAGAGCCCGAAGTCGGCAATCTTAGCCACCCAATTATCGCCCAATAGAATGTTCGCGCTCTTGATGTCACGGTGAATTATCTTTTGTTTTTCCTCATCTGTGTTGATGTGAATGTAATTCAAGCCATGTGCGATATCAAGACATATTTTCAAGCGTCTCATCCAAGTAAGATTAAACATTTTGTCACTGTTTCCCAAATAGTCTTCAAGACTTCCTTTAGAAGCAAGCTCATAGACAAGTATCATGTGATCAGAACATTCATAACAAAAGCCAAGAAGAGATATTATATTTTCATGTTTACAACTAGTCAACGTTTCAATTTCAACGTTGAACCCTTGTTCTCCTTTTGGACTCTTGATGCATTTTATGGCTACGGTGCTTTGCTTCTTGGGAAAACCACATATAATTTCCCCGTCTATCGACCATGAATTGCTGCCATCAAAATGTTCGAGTTGTGCCTTGTATACCATACCAAATGCGCCTGACCCAATGCGATATTTTTCGGCAAAGTTCTCGGTTGCCAACTCGATATCATTAAGTGCAATCTTTAAGTGTTCCAAGTTCTTCCACTGCAACATTGTGGACAATGTAATGAAATATAATGGTTGAATCAGAAAAGATTGAGATGTTAATAGAATGTACAAAGTAATACAACAAACTCGAAATCCCAGGTCCATGGTAGTTGGCGCAGACGTTTTTTACTTGTTTTGATTTCTGGTTTTTGGGTGGTGGCTGGAAGGAGATTGAAGGGGGTACGGAGGTGGTCATCTCAATAAATTTAACCACCTGATAAAAGCTTCCCCCATATTCAACAAACTAGCTTGTTAACAGTCGTTATCATCTTAGACTACATGCCAGGGTTATGAACATGAGACATCAGAAATGTCTTGTCTAATTTACTATTTTTTTTATTAGAACAAATGGCCTCAAACTAAGTGTTTATGAAATCATGAATTACCTTCAAGTGACAGGATGATGCACCCTCAATTGCATTTCTTGGAAGTTCCTAAAAATAATATTTCCAAAAGAATATGAAACGAGTTAATAATATACTACAGTAACAAGTACTCCCAATCAGTACTATTACATTAAGTTGATAAGCAAGTTAATTTTCTTACCGGATTTTCATAGATTGATTGAAGTTTCAACGCTTTCTCAAGTCCTTTGACAACCTGATCTATATATGGCCGATCTGCTCTTTCCTCTTTTATACAGCAAAATGCTGTCTCTGAGAAGATTTTTAATGATTCTGCGTCCATCTGACTTTTTAAATGCGGATCAATCATATCATCCAAATGAGATTTTGTTAATAGCCGTAATAACCCCTCTCCCAACTCTTCTTCATCTCGAAGAACCGCACTCCTTCCACACAAGACTTCAAATAATACAACACCAAATGAATACACATCTGACTTGTGGGTCAAACCGCCAGTCCTTTTATATTTTGGGTCCAGATATACATTCTTAACAATATCACGAGTAAGGAGAAGACGATGCCTCCGAGCTACTGTATTTTTCAACGAAAGTTCAAAACCAGATAACCTGGGTTCGAGTTCGTCATCTAGTAAAATTTTCGAGCTCCTGATGTTGCAATGTATGACACTAAAATCTCGTCCTGGATCATAATGGATGTAACTCAATGCATTTGCAACACCAACACATATCTTCAAACTTTGCATCCATGTGAGGGTCTGGTCACTTAGATATGTTTTGAGACTTTGGTTGGCCTCCTTCTTGTATATGATTATCTTGTTCATGTTAGAATCATAAAACCCAATAACAGACACTAGATTCTTATGTTTGAGACTAGAAAGCATCGAAACTTCCGTCCAAAACCTTTTGCTCTCATCTTTTACATATTCTCGATAGAAACACTTTACAATAATATCGATGAATTGTTCAGAATGTAAGAGACGGCCTTTGCGAATTATTCCAAACCCAAATGTTCCGATGATACTTTCGTGAGCAAAATTGTTGGTTGCTGATTCTATATCTTCCCAGCTGAGTTTTAAGTGAGAAAGATCTTTGAGGAAAGACTTTGTCTCTTTGCTGACATGGTACCCAACACGTGTAGGTATGGAGGTCAATGATCCCTTATATGTACCAAACAAGACAATCACCAAGTGTATATATGGAGGTCAGAATAGTAATAAGTAAATAATTACCTTGTCATAATTGGATGATGTAACTTCAACTTCGGCCGCAACTATTGACTGTTCCAATAATATCATAAATATAGTTCTACAGAAAATAACGTTTTACGTCGTGTTAATACTAAAAATTACTAACAAAAGAAAGATTAAAGAGAAAGTGTCTTACAGGCCTATCTTCACGTGCCAACTGAAGTATCAAGGCTTCCTCAAGTCTAGCGACGATCTCATCTATATTTGGGCGTTGCGATCGTTCTTCATTTAAGCAGTCATACGCTGATTGTGCGAAAACATTGAATGATTGCGGATCCATTTGTTTCCACAGAACCGGATCAATGATCTCATCAAGTATTTTCTCTCTGTAATGGAAAATGGCCATTGGAGTCATATACTTATTATCTTGGTGGTCAACCATTGATTTCCTGCCACACAATAGTTCAAACATTACTATCCCAAAGGAGTACATGTCCGACTTGTGGTGTGCACTTTTAGTCTCTACATATGTTGGGTCTGTATACCCCTTCCTATCCCAAACTTTATCAACATGGAAAGAATCATGCCTCTTAGATGCTTTAATCTTCATGGAACGTCTAAATTCAGATAACTTGGGTTCCCAATGATCATTTAATAGTACTGTCAAACTGTCGATGTTTCTATGTATAACACTAAATTCGCGTGCCTCATCATAATAAAGGTAGCTCAACGCGTTCGCAAGACCAAGACATATCTCCAATCTTCGTACCCATGTCAACAACCTTGAGTCACTTAGATAGTTTTCAAGACTCAACCTTGTTTCAGTCATGATAATGATGATTCTCTCATCATTTTCGTCACAAAACCCAACAAGAGAAACCAAATTTTTGTGCGTTAGAGTAGAAAGCATGAAAATCTCCATCCAAAACTGTTGTTCTTTTTCATCATCCCATTCATCTTTATTAAACCTCCGAGCATCAATTTCAATCAACTCACCGGACCACCAGAGCTCTCCCTCGTACGCATTTCCAAAATCAGCTTCTTCAATGACATTTTCTTCATCAAAGTTGTCGGTGGCTTCTAGTATATTTTGAAGGGGGATTTTCAAGTGAAGAAGGTGATCGGGATTGGGTGAAGACATGATGTGATCAATAAGTCTTTTGCTATTTAATGGATGGATGGATCTACTTACTGCAATATGTAGGAGTATATAATAATAATTAATTTTTGCAATAACTAGCAATAAATTGGAAGATTCTTCTTTTTATTTATATATAACGATAAAGCCAAGCCAATAAACTCATAAGGCCATTAAATAACAATAATAGACTATTGACTTTTTGTCCATTAAGATTACACCAATTCTTTCTCGTTTGGGAAACTTTCTTTTCGTTGAATAATTCAAAAGTTTGAAAGCAAATAGCTAAACATCAAACACATAGTAATTTGAATGCAATTTCTCAGTAACTGCTATCTTTTTATATAATAAAAAAATTACTCCATTATTTTGAAGTTTTTTAAGTGAACAAAGTCTTCGTGATTGGGTGAAGACATGATGATGAATCCGTTTAAGACGGGACTAAAAAAACAGTTTTTAAGACGAGACTAACATTCTAAGACGGGGCTTGTTTAACGTAAATGGTTGGGACATGTGGTCTTCCTAAGGAATTACGTCGGAACTTGTAAATCTTAGTTATATTTTTACCCGTAACCGCTCGTCAGTATGCAGGTATGGACGAATTTAAGTGGTTCATCATTCCATGAGGTCGATATTTTAGGCTGGGACTTTAGCTGTATGAAATAATAGTATAGATAAATAAATAATCTTCCCCTCAATTATCAAAGTATGAATATGAATGAATAGTAAAAAAGTTAAGGATATAATTTTTATCCATTATAGCGATAGAGTCTACCGATATACTTTGCATTATTTAAAAGAGCGTAAATTGAATCTGATGCAGATTTATGTAAAAGGCTACTTCTAAGTATACTTTTAAATATATGATGTTTATACAAATCAAGTTTTATTCGGCCCAAAATCGTTTTGTGTTGCTTTATCATGTTGTATATATTAGTGTGTAAATTAAAAAAAAACAAAGTGTGTCGATCAATGTTTTAAAAACCGATTTTTTAATTGGCATGGTCAAGTCACCGGATCACAGTGACGTCTCGTTACCAAACCATTTCATGGTTCAACTGACCGAATCAACCGGGTTTTAAAACACTCGTGCCAATTAGTTCCTAAAGAATATACACATTGATAATTGAGTCAGCTTCTCCCCCGAAATTTTCTTCATCAAAGTTGTTGGTGGCTGATAGTATAGTTTCAAAGGGGATTTTGAAGTGAAGAAGGTCATCATGATTGGGTGTAGACATGATGATTTGAATCTGTTTATCAAGTCAAGAGAAAAGGTTGTTTGTTTTGGTTACAAAAGGAGGTGAATAAGTGGTGGTGGTAGTCAATGAGTGTGAGTAGATGTGTTTTGAATATTTATTTATCAATGGATGGATAGATCTGGTTTTGCAATAATACATTGATTGACAATTGATACATGGGGTAATTTACAGGTCCTCTAAGTTGACTCTCTTCGTAAGTTTGGTCCTTCGTTCTGGGGTTCTGCCACCCGTGGGTGTTTTCACTCCCTTTTAGTCCTAAAAGATAATTGCCGTTATTTTGCTCGTGCTCGTTAAGTGTGACACGTGACTTGTTAATACTAAGGTTAGGTCGGATCTTGTTTGGCCCGAATAGGCAGCTACTCGGGTATGTAGTGCCTTGTTCTTGTATCAAGTGAACTTGTTTGAAGGACCTTGCACAAGGAATAAAACACCGTTAATCTTACCGTGAGAGCGGATCCCACGATTGGACTCCGGCGTGAGAATAAGTATATAGCTTTTGGGGAGTAATCGGATATAATTAGGGTTTTGTGAGATACCTGTATTGATGACAATTGCGTTCCTTTTATAGGCTGAATAATCTTTAGGGTTTCCATAACTTTCGGCCCAAGATACGGCCGATATTGTAGGGATTCGGAATTATCCTAACTGGTTTAAATAAGTAAAGCATATCTCTTATTTGATTAGGTTATCTTTTATTAAAGATAACTTGTGAAGATACCGCGGTCACGGACAGCGTGCCGGTAACCGCGACCCGTAGGCCCAGGAGGCCGCGACCGCGATGCGTGGGCCGGAGGCCCATTATCAGCTACCAAGCCCATAATAGTATGAGTAGGTCGGACCGATCCACACTATACGTCATCATGTTCTCCCAGTTTAGGAGATGTGGCCGTAGCTAGGACCACGGTCATGGTTCCTAGACTATAAATGCCTCGAACTATCCTGGAAACGAGTAACCTCCGAAACCATATGTTGAGCCCCGTAGCATAATAGTTGGACCCATTTATCTAGAAACGGCAAAAACTGGCAGATGATGGGACGTGTGGGCCCACAACCGGTTCATCTGCCTCGCAATCGTAACCATCAAAAAAGTGAGTGGAGGACACGTGTCAAGTATCCCACTAGGCACATTTGTCGAGGACATAGTATAAATACAGAAAGCGATCACTGTGCCTGTTTCTACAGTTTTCGAGTCGAACCACCATTTTTACATACACAACCACATAAGGTACTTATTCCCACGGAATCCCCTCACTGCAGGTTAGTACATCACGCCTCTTCGTAAAACTTAATTAAAAATGGGTAGGGATACAATACAACTTGAAAACGCCGTATCAACCATCTCCCAAGAGTACCTGCTGGAGTTTACCTCCAAGTACGACATACCAGAGGACTTGCATTCGGAGTTGCCTGGTCCAGAGGAAGCAATTGTGGATTTTTCGGAGGGCAAAATTGGTGTGTACACCAAGTTTTTTGAGTTTGCAAATTTTCGCATCCCCATATCACAATTCCTCTTTGATATTCTTGGTCATTACCAAATTCATTTGTCACAATTGTCAGTGATAGGCGCAGCCAAAGTGAGTCACTTTGAAATCAATTGTCGCGTCTTGAACATAATTCCCACACTTAATTTATTCCGTGTTTTCTACATTCATTCTTTTAAATCTGGATGGATGTCTTTTAGCAAACGGCGAGGAAAAAATACCCCATAGTGTTATACAAAACCCCTAGATTCCTTGAAAAACTAGAACAATCGATTTTTCTGGATGGACAAGAGAGTATTTCCCACCGTCGTAGACTGGAGCACAAACGCTCCAAAGGATGGGATGCCAGCAGCGAATTCTTATTCCATGGCGGACGTGACCGTATTGGACACACGCCGTACCCCCATCCAAAAACAACCAAATGTCCTATTATGCCTAGTAGGGCTGAGCCGGAGATACTTTCTAGGGGACGACGTGTACCCCACATTTCTCCATGACGATGACCGAGGTGGGTGTTTATAAACTGTCTTGTACCTATCACATATTTATGGATTTTTAATAACAATTCCTTGTGAATGCAGATATGGGTTTGTTCAACCTGATCAGTGCCTGGGACCTGTCCGCGTGCCGCCCATGAGGTGGCGCTCCTAACCATCACTGCAAGTCGTGTGATAGAAATAGAGGATGCGGTCGTGGCGTCAGAATCCTCAGGGATGCCGTCCACTATAGAGAAGTCGCTGCTGAACTTTGACAACGAAGACCCGCCCCCAACGATTACTGAGAGGGGCAGAACAGAAGATCAAATCCAGGACGAAGTGGCCTATGAAATCCCTCCAACAGGAGATGCATCGACCACAGGGGTCACTTTAGAAGTAGGCCTAGAGGCGAAGGTGGCCGCCATGGGACCCCTTGTTAATAAAAGGCACCGCAAAAGGGGTAATAATAAGGCAGAAGCTAATGCGTCACCCAAAGTATTGAGGAGGGATCATGGCGCCTTCCGCCCTGCGCAGAGTACCTACAGAGGGAAATCCCTAGCTTCAATGGGGTTAGATGCGGGCTCCCTCTTATCTACGCCTGCTGCGCAGGCCTCTTCCGCTGCTACGAAAAGTATGAGCGATCCAGAACCGTTGTCCTATGCAGATCCGCGAAGGTACCCTGAACAACACATTGCCCAGTAAGTGATCCAGACCTAATGTGTCCCTTTGATATCGTTCGTCAAAGTGTAATACTAACCAATCATATGTGCCTCATAATGTGAATGCAGATCTTCCAAGGGAACGGCTACCGAGATCCCCACCGGAGATGTTGCTACCGCGGAGGTTAACGTCCAGTTCTCCGCAGAAAGCCCTGATTCAGGGAGATCTTCCTCCGTCCCCTTCATGGTCGGGTCACTGAGTGATATTTATCAACCAGGGTGGGGTGTGACTAACGACTGCTGCCTGGACACCCTAGCCGCATGCCAAGACTTAGTGGATCACATAGTTCCACCGGGGTATTTCTCTAAACTGCGTCACTTGCCCAATGCAGATTTTCTTAGCCAGTATAACATAAATCTGGCGCAGCAAGTGGCCATGGGTTCTCAACTAAGGCTGAGGTTTGAGCAAGAGGTCAAGCTACTAAAGAAATCCAGGTCAAAGATAGCCAGGCGGGATCAGAGGAACCAAATAAGGGAGGAGGAGATAAGAAAACTTGATCAAGAAATTCAATCCCTCAGGGCTATGGAATCAGAAGTGCACAGCCTCCAAAATCAGACAAAGAACTTAAAGACTATGCTTGAGGCCGAAGTAGACATGAAGAAGGCCGCAGAGGCTAAGAATGCGGAACTAGCAAAGGAAATAGATAGCCTCCGTGTCTAGTTCTCAGACCTCTAAGTTAGTAACAATCAATTGTCTGAGCAGGTATTGCACCTCCAAGAATAGGTCACGGGGTGAGGAAAAGATAAAGGTCACGTTTGAAGAATTCAAGAGGTATGAGGATGACCGGGTTGAACAGCGATGTGCGGAGATGGATGCTCGTCTGGATAAGCTAAGTGTGGATTTTGATGAAGAGTTGTATCCGCACATGCTAACAGCGATCGCGGGTCGTTGCTGGGTCATTGGGCACGCCATGCGCCTTGCCGTTATGAAGTGCGTTGAATCTTCAGAGATAAGGCATGCGTTTGCTGATGTTGTGTCCGCAGGTATTGCCAAAGGTATGAGTGAAGGCCTAAAATACGGTATAGAGCACGGGAAGGCCGACCGAGACCTAGAGGATGTTGAGGCATATGACCCGAAGGCCAATAGCAAGTTAGTCAAAGCCCTCCAAGACTTGAAGGATTTGAAGTATCCCAAGGTGGATCAACTAGAGAAACTGAAGGATGCCTCAATGGATCTAATCATGGTATCTCTTCATTTAGAGAGTGATACTGGGGAAGATGCCCCTTAGTGGATTCGTGACCTTCGCCCGAGCTCCTCCCAACTAAAGATTCCTGTATACCCCTAGGTACACGATCCTGAAGATCCCTGGGCCGTCAAAGAAGAGGTGCTGTTGGAGGATGCTATTGCGGCTAACATAAGCCGGGAGGAAAAGAAAAAGAAGTGCAGAGTGGTTTTCCGCACCCACGAGATTGGTTCCGCTCACCACGCCAGATCTGACGGTATCCTTGTATCAGTTCCTACCGTTGCTCCTTAGGGTCTTGCTATCCTGCTGACGGATGCTGCTACGTAGACTAAGATATTTAAAGATGAGGCATCTCTGAGGCTGCTTAGATCTAAGTCCTTACTGCCTATGTATAATTTGGATTGGCCATAGTACCGCCTATGGTACTTAGAAAGTATTTTTGCTTGTAATACATCCACGGATATCTGTGGCGAACAATGTTTGTAATTTATCATCGCCTGATATATTTTTTTTATAATCGCACTTGTAGTGTCTTACATGCTCCGTGGGAGTCTCTTCTTATACACCTAACGTCTTAGGCATACGTAAAGTAAGGACACAGAATCCATGGCCGCTGGGGTTGCAACCCTCTTACACGGCAAGCCAATTATAAGGATGCTTAGCCTATAATTATCCAGAGATAGTTATGAATGATAGATTATATGTATTAAAAAAGAGAGGAAAAGAAATAAAAAGAAAAAAGTTTAACTTTTCATATAAAGTAGGCGCTAGGTTAGCTAGACCCAGCGGAGTTCTATTCATGCCCTAAAAACAAAAAGGAATAAATACATGGATTACTTTATTACGAGTCCTAATTGTAGTGTGAATTCATCCATTCATGAGCCGTGGCTTAGAGGTAACACTTTTTTAGATTGGTGATGTTCCACATCCTAGGGAGGACCGTTCCGTCTGTAGATCTTAGTTTGTATGCTCCATCTCCCAGTGCTTCTGTTACCTCATAAGGTCCTTCCCATTTCGGACCAAGTTTCCCTCCGTCTACAGCATGACTAGTGTCGTTACTACCGTAGACAAAGTCTCCTGGCCTGAAGGTAATGCCGCAGACCCGAGCATTGTAATACCTTGTCATTTTTAATTTTGCCTTGGCTTCGCGAAATGCTGCGCGTTTACGCCGTTCTTCTAGTAAGTCCAAATTTAGCAGTAGCTCTTCATCGTTGTGTACGGCGTCCACTATAGCGGTGCGGTACGTTGGCATTCTGATTTCTGCGGGTATGACGACTTCCGTTCCATAGGTCAAAGAGAAAGGGGTATCACCATGGCTTGACTTAATCATTGTACTATGGGCCCAAAGAACATGGGGGAGTTCTTATATCCAATTCTTGTTTCCCTCGCCCAGACAGGATTTGATTCCTTCACCAAAGCTCCGGTTTGCTCTTTTTACGAGTCCATTAGACTGCGGGTATTTCACTAAGGCAAAGCATTGCGTGATATTCAGCTTTTCACACCAATCCCTGAATAGGTTGTCGCTGAATTGTTTGCTGTTGTCCGAGATTATTTCTCCTGGGAGACCAAAGCGGCATACTATGTTGTCCCATACGAACTTCTTTACCTGATTGCCGGTGATTGTTGCCACGGCTTTCGCTTCTATCCACTTTGTGAAATAATCCATAGCGACTATCAAAAATTTAACCTTTCCTGGTCCCTCCAGGAAAGGACCAGCTATGTTAATTCCTCACTTGTAAAATGGCCATGGAGCCGTTATGGGGGTTAGCGGCTGTTGGGGGTTTCTTGGCACGGGATGATGTATTTGACAATTGTTACATGTGCGTATCATATTTCGTGCGTCCCGATGCATGGTTGTCCAATAATATCCCAATCGTATGGCCTTGGCCACCACGGACCGTGGTCCTGCGTGCATACTGCACGACCCATTATGAATTTCTTGGATCACATAATCCGCTTGGAGTGGTCCAACACACCGTAGCCACGACTTTAGGAATGACCGCCTGTAAAGAACCCCTTCCAACAGTTTGTACTGCCTAGCCTTGATATGGAGTTTGCTTGCCTCCTTTCTATCACCAGGAATGATCCCATCTTTTAAAAATTCCATTATCGGGGTCATCCATGTTGGTCCCTCTTCCTCTACTACTGTCGCAACTTCCTCCTCTTATATAGATTTCTCTTTAAGTATTTTGACCAAGACCTGTTTTGATAAGTGCGCAAAGCTGGTTGACGCAATTTTGCTCAGGGCATCCGCTTTCTTGTTTTTACTTCTTGGGACTTGGCTTATGGAAAAGTTAGCGAAGCCACTGATCAGGCTTTTGGCCTTCTCAAGGTACTTGACCATATTTTCTTCCTTGGCGACGTATGTCCCTAGGACTTGGTTTGCCACCAGTTTAGAATCTATGCTCACATGCACATTGCGCACCCCCTATCTGCGCTGCTATTCGAAGGCCAGCTATTAGTGCCTCATACTCTGCCTCATTGTTAGAAGTAGTGAACTGAAACCTTAGCGCATAGGTAAACTTCGTTCCCTCCGTGTTTGTCAGTATTAGGCCAGCGCCTGATCCATCTACACATGATGATCCATCTATGAACAATGTCCACGGTTCTTGTGGGGTTTCAACCACTAACGTATCTGGTGGTGCTTCGTCTGGATTCTCAACAAGGATATCCACTAGAATCTGTCCTTTCATGGATGTCCTTGGCCGGTACGTGATATTGTGTTCTCCCAGCATAACGCTTCATTTTTGTAATCACCCGGCCACATCGGGGCGTGATATTATTTGTTTGATGGGTTGGTCGGTGATAACCGCGATAGAGTGCGCTTGGAAATATCTTCGTAACCTCTTGGCTGCAAAAACCAGTGCTAGAACTAGATTTTCCATTGGGGTATAGTTTAGTTTGGGGCCCTATAATGTACGGCTTATGAAATAGACTGGCGTCTGAATCGTGCCCCTTTTAGTCATCAAGACCGTGCTAATAGCTCCGTGGGAGGCAGACATGTATACAATCAGTTCTTCCTTCGGTTTAGGTGCTACCAGCAAGGGTAGCTTCGAGAAGTGCTGCTTCAGTTGCTTGAAGGCTTGTTCCGCTTCTGGTGTCCAATGGAAGTTACTCTTTTTAATGCACTTGTTCAAAGTTTTAAATAGCGGCAGGGACTTTTCTGCTGACTTGGAGAGGAAGCTGTTCAGACTAGCCAACTTCCCATTGAGGCTCTGGACCTCTTTGATTTTCCGTGGGGACGGGAGTTGCAGCACAGCTTTTGTTTTGTTTGGGCACGGTTTTATCCCTTCTGGGCTAATCATGTATCCCAAGAACATTCCTTCCACTGCCCCGAGCGTACATTTTTTTGGGGTTGAGCTTCATGTTGATTTTTCGTAACGTACGGAATGTTTCGTCGATATCTCTTAGCATCTATGTTTCTATGTGACTCTTAATAACCAAGTCATCGACATACACTTCTATGTTCCGACCAACTTGGCTGTCAAAAGCTTTGTCCACCAGCCGTTGGTATGTGACGCGAGCGTTCTTGAGGCCGAAGGGCATTTTTGTATAGTAGTATACCCCTTGGCTGGTATGGAAAGTTGTTTTTTCCTTATCTGACTCTGCCATCTGTATCTGGTGATAGCCTTTGTAAGCGTCAAAGAAACACTTGAAGGGGTAGCCACAGATATATTCAACTTTCTAGTCGATTTCTAGAAGGGGGTAACAATCCTGCAGACAGGCCTTGTTTAAGTCCGTGAAATCCACACACATCCTCCAGCTACCGTCATGCTTTTTCACCATGACTGGATTGGACAGCCAGTTATGATAATAAACTTTTCTCATGATCCCTGCCTATACTAGTTTCTGTACCTCCGCTTGGATGGCTTTGGCACACTCCGAGGCCTGGCCTTTTTTCTTCTGTCGGACAGGCGAATATCCTTCTCGGATATTGAGCCGATGTTCAGCTACTGATTGCGGTACTCCTGTCATGTCTGACGGCTGCCATGCGAATATATCCAAGTTTTTCTTTAGGAGTGAGCATAGTTCTGCCTGTCCTTTCGCGAATAGCGTCCCTCCGATTGCCACTTCCTGATCCAGGAAATTCGGATGTAGAGTTACTTTAAAATTTTCATTACGGACTTCAGCTTCTTTGGGTATCTCCTTAGACGATGTGGTCACCGTGGCGCACTCAGCGAGTATCAAGATAGTGCTACGGATAGTGACTATTCCTCCATCGACTAGAACCTTAAGCATTATGTGGGTTGTAGATGGTACCGTTTGGATTTCTCATATTCCAGGCCTTCCAATAATTCCATTGTATGGTGATAATGACCTTACGATCATGAAATTCATCCATGCTTCTGTGGAATGATATGCATCTCCTATTGTCACCAAGAGCCTAAGTTGTCCCAGCAGCCATATAGTTTCTCCGCTAAAACCGGTTAACGATGTTGTCGCCGGGACCATTTGGCTCTTGATTTCTGGTCGGAGCTGGTTGAAGCAGTTTTCGTAGAGCACTTCCATTGAGGAACCTCTATCCACATACATGCGGTGGATCATGTGCCCGCTAATTTCCGCTTTTATAATGAGCGGGCCTTCTGCTCCTCCAGTGGTAGCCAGCGGTGGGAACGTAATTTCGCTGATGTGGGCGAAGCTTTAGGTCACTTTCTGTCTTGTCATTCTATGCCACGGTTGTATCATATAGATTGACATGGACTTGTCTTTGGCCGGGGCGTCCTTTTTCCCAACCTTCGGTTGTTCTTTACTTTGCTTGATTTCTTTAATTAAATGTGAAAGATTGCCTGCTCGTACCAAGTCTTCGATCTGCTTTTTTAACTGCATACATTCATCCGTGTTGTGCCCTTTGTCATTATGGAAATCGTAAAACTTGTTGCTGCTTCTTTTCTCTACCGGGGTTACCATGGGTGGTGGCGGTTTGAACTTTCCTACTTCGGCCGCGAGGATTTCTTTAGGTGTCCTGGTAAGGGGGTAAACCTGATAGACCCTCGTCCTTCCTTTGGCTGACCTCGGAAGTCTGATTTCCGCTCTAAACCATGCATGTTAGATCGGTCTTGTTATTTCCACGAGGTGTAGCCTTTCTTTTTGGAAGCGGCAACAGTTTCTCCTCGTATGAAAGCAGTGGTAGTTGTCATCATTTCTTCCATGGTTTTTGGAACTTGTTCATTGAGGCACTTTGTCAATTCAGGGTTGTTGACCCCGTGCATGAATCCGGAGATTCGTATGCATTCAGGGGCTCCCCTCATGCGTCTAGTTTCAACCTTGAACCGCTCCATGAAATCCTTGATGGTCTCTCTATCCCTTTGCTTGATATTATGGATTTCCACTGGATCTTTGACATACTTCTTTTGCTGCATAAAATATGCTAAAAAGGCCGCTTTGAGATCCTTGTATCCGTCTATGCTTTCTGGAGTAAGCTCATCAAACCATACTCTCGCATTCCCTATTAGGGTATAATTGAACATATGGCACCACGTAGGCATTGCCCAGCGTTCCACATGTGCTGCGGCTTGGAATTTTTTTACGTGATTCTCGGGGTCTCCTGTTCCGTCATAGGTTTTCACGTTGTTAGGCATTCGTGTTTTTCGCAAACTTTTGAAATTGCGGATTCGAGGTGTAAATGGATCCACCTCTTCACATGTCCATGGCACTGCTAAGTCTTCTTCATCTGTAGGCTTGGGTCTTTTTGACTTAGACTTCTAGTGTCCTCCCTTACTGGTGTCACTCTCTGACACATGAGATAATGGGGATTCATTTCCCCTTCCTCTTTTTGTGCTATAGGAGCGGTCGCTGTCACGAGAGTGAGACCTATGTAGGGCCCTTGTCCTATAGGAGGAGCAGGTATTACCATGTGACTCTTCGATGCCGTAGGAATGGTCTCTACTTCGAGGACGGTATCTACTAAGAGAGGAGTCCCGTCCGCGAGAACGACCTCTGCTGCGGGAATGATCCAAGTTTTCCCTGTCCGGACCAGACTTAGATGTGCTTGGCGAGTAAGTCTCGCTAAGTCGCTCGAATGCACTCTGCCTTCATTGACCTAGCCGGCCAAACACGTTTTCATCGTTGCTTCTCAAGCGGTCCCGTTCCTTAAGCCTTTCTGACTGGTTACGGTGCCTTGCGGGAAAGGTCCCAGCACTTGAGTTCTGAGAGCCTTCTCTCATTCTTCGGCTTTTTTTGGAATTTTCTCCAAAGTCTACCCTAGTATGGACTTCTTTTCGTTTGTCGTGACGAACTCTGTCCATAATGACTGGCAAGATTTCCTCGTAATGTTCTTCACAGAAGTCTAGGATATTAACCCTGGGTGTAGCACCCGTTTCCTTTGGCCTTTTTTCTTTGGTTACAGTTTTTGTGACAGTGGTCACGATAGGGGTTGTGTTAGCCATTGCGCTTATTTTTCTGAGAGTAGTTCCTAGTGTATGGTCCCACGGATGGCGCCAACTTGTTGATACAAAAGTTAGGTCGAATCTTGTTTGGCCTGAATAGGTACCTATTCGGGTATGTAGTATCTTGTTCTTGTACCAAGTGAACTTGTTTGAAGGACCCTGCACAAGGAATAAAACACCGTTAATCTTACCGTGGGAGCAGATCCCACGATTGGACTCCGGCGTGAGAATAAGAATATAGCTTTTGTGGAGTAATCGGATGTAATTAGGGTTTTTGTGAGATACCTGTATTGATGACAATTGCATTCCTTTTATAGGCTGGATAATCTTTAGGGTTTCCATAACTTTCGGCCCAAGATACGACCGATATTGTAGGGATTCGGAATTATCCTAACTGGTTTAAATAAGTAAAGCATATCTCTTATTTGATTAGGTTATCTTTTCTTAAAGATAACTTGTGAAGATACCACGGTCACGGACAGCGTGCCGGTAGCCGCGACCCGTAGGCCCAGGAGGCCGCGACCGCGATGGGTGGGCCAAAGGCCCATTATCAACTACCAAGCCCATAATAGTATGAGTGGGTCGGACCGATCCATACTATATGTCATCATGACTTGCACAGTATTTTCGTCTTTTTGTCCAAAACCTAATTACACCATTGGCCTTATGGAGGGATATGGTTTTTGCAATACATATTAATAATCTATTTTTGTTAATAAATTAGACAAGTTGCAATAAAATATATACAACTAGCAATAAATTGGAAGATTTCTTTATTTATTTATAACGAGGGGGTCGGTCCGGGCTTCACTGCGGGACGACTTGTCTTGATGGGCATTTCATTTAGCGTAGTGACCAAGTCAATAATCTGTTAGCAATTCTCATACCAGTTCATATTAAATAACAACATATATAATTGGTAACGTATTATCTCAACAGTCCGAAATGCTAACACTTCTGTTTTCGAAACTTCTACTTATTTATGTTGAAATCATTCTTTACATTGTCATAGCAAAAGTACACCCCAAAGACATAAGACCTTAAACTCTACGGATAATGAGATCTGACAAGCCATATGTAAGCGCATCCTCAAGCATTTACAATTACTCCACCTGCCAAAAAATCAAAACCCAAGATAAGCTAGAATAGCATGCTTCAACATTAAGCTAGAATAACACGCTTAAAGCTTTAAGCAAGTACATAAACCAAAAGCAGCTCATATCAACTCATTTTTGCTAACAAAGTGAGAAACTAACATGTGTGATTATCCCATTTGCAAAAGCATACCCAAACAGCTCACATTTTAATAATGTGCGGTTTTATGTACAATTACAAACATCCCCCACTTAAATACAGTGGAAGTTGTAATTTTACAACCCGTGAGACCCGATGATAAGCAATTCTTACATGCAATCCTATACAGGTCATTGTTTCATTTCATTCCTAAATGGACTTTAATCTAATAATAAGCAGTTTTTATATGCAATCCCAAATAGCACCTAATCCCAAAAAGCTAACAACAAAAATTAATAAAGGGGTCTTTAAGGCTGCTTATTTTGTCTGCTTATGCTCGTGCAAAAAAAAAAAGTACAACATTACAGTTGTAGATGCATGATGTTAGAGGATGCATGTATTGTGGCCATAGCTCCAAACAGAGCCATCATCTATAATTTTCCACTTGCTATGTGAGGTGGATAAACATGGTTGTAGGATAATGCAGCTTGTTCAGTGAACAAGCTAAATGTGTTTTTATAGTTATCAAGTTCAAATACAAAAGTACATTAGAAAGTAAGGATTTAATAAGCAAAGAAAGGCATCTTACCTCTTTTTTTAAAGCCTTGTGTTCTACCATTCCCACCGTCGAACCACATTTAGAACCAACTGGATGTCAAGTAGCCGTTGGCCTGATTAACTGAACCTGCATCAAACAATTCTTGATAAGCAAAAGACTTTATGTTAAAGTGGACATCAAAGATAAAAAAAAGTATTATATACCTTCGATTTCAACACCGCTCAATCCAACATACTCAGCTTACGTACCGAGGATGCTTAGAGAATTAGCACGCCTCATAGAAAACCTTCTTCTAAGTTAATAGACCTGATGCAAAGTATAGAATTATCCGCTATATCTAATTTCTGCGTATATCTAATTCTGCGTGTGTCTAATTTCTGCGTAACCGATTATCATCTCAAAGTTAATGGACACACACATTATCATCTCTAAACTGAACACACACATTTCTTCCTGTCTAAAATGAACACACATCGCAGAAATATATATGCGATGATAATGCAGTTTTCTGAAGATTACCCAAATAAGCCACCGACAGTGCGCTTTATTTCTATAATGTTTCATCCAAACAGTAAGTTGTCATTATTGCCAACATTATATATATATATATATATATATATATTGATGAGCCATTGTATATAGATAAGTGACAGTTTCCTGACCAGAGACTTGGACGTCATCTACATAATGACATGAATCTGCTTGTTTTAAGCTATACGTTTACGGCTCATATCTATGACGCTTTGGAATGTCTTTTTATAGTGATTAATGATACCAACCTGCTTGTTCTTAGTTTTTTTAATTGACCAGGTTATGCTGACGGGAGCATAGAATCAGTGGACTCCTATTTATGATGTTGCTGCTATTCTCACATCAATTCAGGTGAGTTGGCTATAATGACACGTGACACGGTTTATTATATTCTTAATCTTACATATCAACATGCTTATCCAGCTATAGACATTTTTAGAGTCTATATATAATAAGAGTTATGAGACGCATTGGACTATAGAAATGTTGGTTATACTTATTTTGAGATTATGTATTGATATAGTTATTTGTACATTGATTTTAGCTATTCTAAATACTTAACATAATAAGTAGTCGACCTTTATGAACCTAACAACTTTCTCACTTCCCTTTCACTACCTAGTTCTTAAGAGATGGGATTTGTTACCCTTATGAACTCAATAACTTCGTGACTCCCTTTCACCACCTGGTTCTTTACAAATAGGATTCATTGTTTGAGGAAAAGAGTGAAAATTTTTACATCTGAAGTTGATGAGTAAGATCAATTTGATAATTTGGTAAACACAAAAGAGGCTTGATTATTATTGCAAAATTTAGATAATCTGAAAATAGAAGGTAACATCTAATCCATAGCAAGAAGTTTGTTATATTTGTCAAATATAAACAATTAGGATCAGATTATGACTTATAACGTTCTGCATAAGTATTGCTAAAATTAAGCATAAAAGTAGCATTGGTAGTTAAACATGTCGAAGGGGGTGTTTGGCATTGCGCTTAAAGTCATTAATAATCAGTTTATAGATCCTAAATCAGAACGGGACCTTACTTTAACACGCACAAAGGTAGCATCATTTATCTTCGAGATTATTAATCTATTATATTATACTTCAAACGAACAAAAAAAACTTGACACTTACAGATTTGCTACCGTAATAATAAAGATAGCATCTTTACCTCTCGAGGCATTGTTTGACAGCTTCAGATGTTACCCCAACATAAAAAGCACCCACGTGCACCAACTGAAACAATTAACATGTCAAACATCAAATTAGTTACAATGCATATGGCAATTAGTTTTTATAAAACTTCACTCGATGTTAAGAAAATATCAAAGCAGATATGGCAATTAGTTTCAAGGCCTTTCTCCCTACAATTGTGATCCACCACCATACGTATCCACAAACAGTAGTTACAGGTGATGCAATGGAAGAAACCAATTCCATGCCCCTTCCCAAGCTGACATAAATTTTAGGACATACTTTGGTACTTTATGATATAGATCATATAAAATGCAAGCTAATTTAGAATCATAACTAAAAGTTTCATATATGAAAACAATTTAGAATCATTTACTTTTTGAGCAAAATACACAAACATTACTCACCTCCAACTCTGGCACATGTCGCCGAAAGTTAACTCAAAGTAAATTCATAAACAGTAACATAGAATGGTGTATAGGCCTAACGGTTTCAAAATAAGCCAGACCCTTACGACATGTAAGAAAAAATCTGGTTTGGCTCAGATTTAGGAGTCTGGAATCGGGATAAAGGGTATCTGACCCGCCATTGCTGCAAACACGATGTAGTGTTGCCCCGCCAAGATACGGGTGGATGGCACCCATCACGGCCTGCAACTCATTGAAGTTGCAAAAGCATAAATGCAAAAAAGCAATCGTATCATCATCACCTACAATACACTCGAAATAACTTGATATACATCACGTACTCAAACCCGCTAGTCTGAAACAACCATAATTTTGGAAGTTTAGTCCGTTTTGAGGTCACGTCAGCCATGGCAGCAAGCTCACCAAGCCTGGCCCGCCACGGCCGTTGCCTTTTGTTATAATAGATTAAAGGCATTCAATCGTCGCACGCCGATCAACAGCGCCACACACCACGGACAATGGCAACGAAATAATCGGCGGCATTGAAGAGACTCTAGCGTTGGTAACATATGGCAACAAAGGTTACGGATATTTACCCTTGTTCGAATTCTTTTTTGCTGTTGCTAATTTGCCACTGTCCCTGTCTACTATCCAGCAAAACCACAATGCTATAACTAGTATTGTAAAAACTTTCAACTGTTACAAAAATAATGCAGCCTGTTTCAAACCAATCATCACACACCAATCAACATCGCCGCGCACCATGGATGGTGGCAAAAAAGAGATAGGTGGCATCAAGAAGTCTATAACGCAGGTCACCACTCCACAAATGCATCCACATCTAAAGAGAAAGATGAACACGCCATGGCTGCAAATCTAACAATTTGCCCCGCCAAGATGCGAATAACTTTGAGTTTTTTACTTTAACGTGTTAAAAATTCTCCTAAGTATATAAACAGGCAAAACCAAGTTTTCTCCAAATTTATCACATCCAAAACAATAAAACTTTTAGCAACCATCAACTAACGCACACATAACAATGACAAAACAGATTTCGGGATAACACTTCAATGGCGTATTCTTTAGCGAGCAAGTAACTCGACCAATATATGGCAGAGAGCAATTATTTTATTATTTTGAGGCTTAGATAAGTAGGCAATCGGATATGAGCATATGGCCGTCATGGCTGCAAACTTGGAAGCTTGCCCCGCCAAGGTGCACATAATCCAAATTTTAATCGAACCCGCGTAGAGACGCTCAAATATTATCATCATAGCCTCTTAAAAGCGTTATCGCTATCTTGTTATAAAAACTGTTATAATATCACAATACTTTAAAATCGTGGAACGTCGATCAATATCACACACCATCGGGTCAACCGAACAAACAAACCCACACATAAAAGGGCAGGTCAGACCAACGGTACGGTATAGAGACGCGTCGGCCGGTTCATCAGTGACACAAATTCTATTTTTTATTGTCGGCCTGAAATTCATTCCTACGTATGCGTTTGTGGAGGTTGCTGAGGCGAGAATTTCTCGCACTCGACCATCCATACACCCTTCGTAGCAAGAGAAAATTTCATGGTTTCATAAGCTATAAACGGGCTCAAGTCACACACCAATTCAGTCCACGGAAACATAAGCAGACGCGTGTCGCTGTGTCGCCAAAATATGACCCACACTACCACCACCAAAGAAATCCCTTTCGCTCATATATAATTGCAGCAACAAAGAACAAAGCATGATTAAAAAGCTCAGTCCTGCGAGTATGTCGATTGATATGTGAGAAATCACATATCCATTTTTTTACCAAAAATGACCCTAAAATGATGAAATTATGCAAATTATGCTTATATATTGTGTATTTTGTCTTTTGTGATGTGTAGGTACGGATATTACAAAAATCACAAGAAAATAGCCAAAAACGGGGCAAAAACAAACATGAGACGGAAAGAGTACACAAGAGCCGGGTATTTATCAAGTTTGGGTCAACAAAAGTCAACCTTGGTCAACTCACATGAAGACAAACCCTTGATTTTACCAAAAGGACCTTAAATGATAAAACATTTCACCAAAAAGTCCCAAAACCAATTACACTATTAGTCCTTTGTTAGTCCTTTATAACTAATAAGGACTAACGGTCGTTAAAATGAATTGTTAACCCTTGGCCTAAAATTAAATCCAAACAACCCAATCCCTTTGATATTAAACCGAGCCCAAAGTCAACCTTTTTTTACTCAGTCAAACAAAGATAAAGAAAAGAAAAGGCGCGAATGATGAGTTACTATTCACCCATCGTCCCTATTTACCTTGTGTCAAAATTAACGGGTAAATCCCACTCTCAAATCTTGTCCTACATGGCATTAAAGATTCGAGTACTATGCTCCAGCTCAGCAAGCAAAAAAAAACCGTCACCAAAGGCAATGATTGGCTATCTCTGACACATGGAATGACACGTATCCACAAAACAAACACACCAAATGAGGGATTTTACACTAAAATCAGTGCAAAAGAAGCACAAGGCCTCCAAGAAGGGTGGATTGCCACGCTGGCAATCCGTGTGACTTATCTCAATCCAAAGGCTACAAATCAAGATGTTAATTCAGTTAGAGATCAAGGGTTGAGATAAAAGGAGCGTCTAATGAGCCTAGAAGGTTCCCCTCTTGCCTATAAAAGGAAGCCTCACCTCACTCACGGATGATCCAGTTTTTAGCAGTAGGGTAGAATTAGTTTAGCTTATTAAACGTTTTTTAGCTTATTGTATTTCAAATTATTGTAACTTTCTTTTTAATAGATTGTAATCAGTTTATTAAATCAATAAAAGTTTAATTTTCATAAATAAAAAAAATTGATGACTCAAATTTATATACGTATAATCCTAAAAGTATAAGAAATTCACCAATAATCCTTGAGGACAAAGATTAAAAGCAAATTCCACACAATAATTATCTTTATTACGTGTTTTACGGTACAGGTTTCACCGGGTCTTCTAATACCCCAAGAATTATGATTGAAACTCCGTTTTTATTTGACATGCATTTGATTGTTTTCAAAGTTTTTGAATTGGTTTTCTATTTCTACTAATAAAAACACACTTATAAAATCATTATAAAGGATAATATAACGACCTAAAAATATTAAGAATTAGGCACTAAACAATAACGCGGAATTAACAGAAAACGGTACAATTAAACAACGTATATCAAATTTAAGTCCTCGAAGCAAATTTAATTCCTAAACCTCAATTATGATAAAAGAAAATTTTATAAAAAAGAAATTTATTTTTTTGATTATTTTTCTTTTTTTATTACTTTTTTAAAGTTTTTAAACAACAAAAATGCGCGAAAAATAGTAAACTTTGAATTAAAAAAATAAGAAAAATCCTAAAAATAGCTTTACATGAAAGGGATGCTGGAAATTTGCTAAATAAGAAAAAGCACAAACAAATAAGCCAGGAAAAGTCATATTAAGCACTCGATGTGCTTAATAGAAAAACAAACATAAAAATGATTAAATTTAATTGAGTGCACCCTTTGGACATAAAAGTCCCATGGGCGCAGTGGTTGTAAGGTGTGTGTTAAAAAGGGTTGAACGAGGTTGAGGTCTTGGGTTTGAGCCTTGCTCACCCAAGATTTCCCTTGTTCCCTTTTTTATTTTTTCTTGAAAACACTTTTTAAACAAAGCTTCTTATTAAACAGTAAATAATTAGCAAATTTTTCAAAAGTAACTATTTATGGAAATTAAGTAATAGCAGAAAGAATTTGGTTAAAATGACGATATACCTTAAAAAGGATTTATGAGCTTTTCATTAAACTAAAAAAGATAGAAACTTGAATAAGCTAAAAACCAGAACTAAAAGCTACTCACCCTACAACTAACCTGATAAGCAAGTTAAGAAAGAATTAAAGCAAAAAGATTAAGCATAAGTGGAAAGATCAAATAAGCATTTTTGCACAAAATAGTGTTCAAATCAGACAAACAAGCAACTTTGAGCTTAATTATAAGCTAGTAGACAGAACCTTATGAACTAATGACTTAAAGCTTATCCTTTGAACTATCTAAATCAACACTTGAAAAGTATTTTGAACTTCATTTAAGCTAAGAAAAAGCTAATTTAAATTGGTTGTTTGACTCAGTGTGAGCTGAGTTTTCTCTTTGGTTTTTCTTTTTATGAAAAGACTAATTTAAAAACAGATACCTAAATAAGCTAATTACTACAAAATAAGCTCTTTCCTATCTAGATTGACCTAAAATCTACTTGTACACTAAATTTGAAAAGCTAACTCCTACTTATACTAGCTGAATTTTTGAGTTGAAAAAGGGCTTTTGACTGTTTTTGAATGCTGATGCATTTGACACATTTATAACCAAAACTCAAAACTAAATGATGTAGGCTTTTAAAACTTGTTTCAACATTTAAACAACAAAAAAGCAAGTGATCAACAAATACAGCTAGGAAACAATTAAGCACTAAAGTTATGAATCTGAGCTGGACCTCAGATTTTTTAAACAACTTATAATAAGCTAATCACAAGCTTAATTGACCTAACAAAAGCTTTAAATCCTAACTTTTTAAACCTCAATTTGATATTTAAAATCAATTCAAAGAACCAAATGGCCTTTGACAGCACTAACTCAAGTTAGTGATATGCCAAACACTTGTGATTTTTATACGTATATAAATTTGAGTCATCAAATTTTTTGGCTCGCTGAGGGGAATTGTCGTTAAGATTCTTTAGTTTGATTTGTCGATGTGATTTGAGAACTTTCGTTTTGGGAAATTTGACCGTCTTTTGAAAAATCCAGAATAAAAATAAAAAAAATAAAAAAATTTAAAAAAATAAAAATTATTTTTTTTTTCTTTTTACTATATATGAGTGTTATCAAATAAATAAAAAAACTACAAAACATTTGCTCCTTGTGATGTTTTTTTTTGATTTTTTATCTGCTATTCTCTTAAATACTTCAAATACACAAGCAATTTAATTATCTTACTTAGTGAATTGTTGAATATCTTTAATAAGTTCCAATCAAATATTCAAAAAAGTAAAACCGTCTTGTGTCACTTACGAAAAAAGCGCCACCTTTTTGTGTGAAATAAATCTATTAGGAGGCTGTTCCACGGAACTACGACGAAGGGGAAACCATTTTTAAGGGCGATTCGTCCACTACGTCCCCGCTTGCTTGCAAGTTTCTCTTAAGGGAGTTACCTAAGTGTGGTAATTATTCGGTGTGTGAAACAAAATATTTTGTGTCTATATTTTCTTCCTAGGTTTGCTACTTTTGGTGTATTTTGTGTAGTGAGATTGCGCACTAGAAATTTCTATTTTCTAAATATTCACCCTTAACCATTCGAGAGGTCAAAATAGAAGAGTGCTTCAAACGTTGTCGAAACCGAGCTTCGTACTATGTTGAAGTATGTTGCACCAATGGTGGAACGAACAATGGAAGAGCTACTCCAAGCACCCACGGAAGGGTATGGAGAAGCTATCGTCATACTGGAAATTAATGCGGATCATTTTGAAATTAAGACGAATTTGCTACAATTAGTTTAAGCTAACCCGTTTCATGGTTTTGAGAGGGAAAATCCCCATACTCATATTAACAATTTCAAAAGGATTACCTCGACTTTAAAATTTAGGGATGTGCCGAATGATGTGATTAAACTCATGATGTTTCTATATTCGCTCGAGGGGGCCGCTAGAGTTTGGTACGATAAAGAACCTCCTAATTCGATCTTGACTTGGGAGGATCTCGTAACCAAATTCGTGAATCAATTTTTCCCTCCTTCGAAGACCACTCACTTAAAAAATGAAATTTCTCATTTTACCCAAAAATTCGAGGAGACATTTAGTGAAGCATGAGAACGATTTAAGGAAATGCTTAGAGCTTATCCCCACCACGGATTTACGAAGTTAACCCAAATAGATACTTTCTATAATGGTTTAAATGAGAATGATCAAGACTCCTTGAATGCCGCGGCGGGTGGAAATCTTTTGAGTAAGACTACTAGAGAGGCTTTGAACATAATTGAGAACAAATTGAAAGTTCGTTATTCACGAAATAAATCAAATGTTTCTAGGATGAATACGACTTATAGGGAAAGTTCTAGTAAAACGGATAAGAGAATTGATAAGCTTGCGGATCAAATTTCAACCTTAGTTGAGATTGTTACTAAGAAAGTTATCACTCTCGCTACGGTTAAAGCAGTTGAGGAATCTTGTGTTACTTGTGGTGGTGCTCATGCTTACTATAATTGTCCTAATACTGATAGTAATCAATCGAGTATTTGTGCGGCAACGGGTACTTACAATCAAGTAGCTCCTCCAAACCGTGTTAGCAACCACATGGCACCACCCGATTTTGCTCCGGTGCAAAATAGTCAAAATAGGTATAATCAAAATCAAGGTCAAGGGAATAATTTTAATCGGGGAAATAATTTTCATGGAAATCAAGGTTTTCAAGCTCAAATTAATCATGCTCCAAATTTTCAAAATCAAAGATTTCAAAACCAACTTTTTCAAGCTCCTAATAATCAAGTTCAACAAGGAGTTCCAAATGAGTTTTCAAATTATATGAAATCTAATGACCAAATGATGAGAAACATGCAAAATCAAATCAACTCGTTAAAAGGAGACTTTAAGAATGAAATTCAAAATACGATGAAGACTCAACAAACCGTCTTGATGAATCAACAAAATTATTTTCAAAATAATTTGCAAAATATGTTAAGTGGATTTTTCCAAAACCAAGCCTCAACTTCGGGTACTCTTCCGAGTAACACTATTCCAAACCCGAAGTGTGAGATGAAAGCAATCACTACTCGAAGTGGTGTTGCTTATGAGGGACCTTTGATTCCTACTAGTCCTTCTCCTAAAAAGGTAGTGGAACAAGAAACCGAGGAGACAACAGATAAGGAGCAAACTAATTTACAAAGAAGTACCGCTCACATCCAACCTCCGGTTATTCCCATTCCTCTTCCGGAACCCGATGTTCCGAAGACTTTACCTAAGCCTAATATTCCATATCCTTCGAGACTTAATGATCAAAAGTTCTGTGAAAAAGCTTTGAATCAAATGGAGAAGATCTTTCAAATCTTTCAAGATTTGCGCTTCGGCATTAGCTTCGCGGATGCTTTACTTTTGATTCCAAGATTTGCCCCTACGATTAAGAATTTGCTCATGAATAAGGACAAGTTGTTTGAATTAGCTAAGATATAGTTGAATGAGCATTGTTCGGCGATGCTCCTTAAGAAGCTTCCTGAAAAGCTTGGAGATCCCGTCAAGTTTCTTATACCATGTGATTTCTCGAGAATGGATGTATGTCACGCCTTGGCCGATCTTGGCGCTAGCATAAATCTTATGCCTCTTTCCATTTGGAAAAAACTTTCCCTACCCGAACTCACCCCCACTCGGATGACTCTAGAGCTCGCGGATCGATCCATTACTCGTCCTAAAGGACTCGCCGAAGACGTCTTTGTCAAAGTTGGGAAGTTTCACTTTCCTACCGACTTTGTTGTTGTTGATTTTGAAGCCGATCCTCGTGTTCCTCTCATTTTAGGGAGATCCTTCTTGAGGATCGGCCGTGCCTTAATTGATGTTTATGGAGAAGAAATAACCCTTCGGGTTAATGACGAAGCCGTGACTTTTAATCTCGGTCAAACTACGAGATACTCCTGTACATATGATGATATGTCAGTAAACCGAATTGACGTCATTGATGTTGCTAGTGAGGAGTATGCTCAAGAAGTGTTAGGTTTTTCTAATAATTCTTCAGGTGGCAATCCCACCACGACTTTTGAGCCTATTATTTCCGACTCTTCTCTTTCCCTCACTTTGTTCGAGGGAAGTAACTTCATTTTGGAAGAAATAGAGGCTTATCTCAAGGATGATTCAATTTCACTGGAAATTGATCATGCCGATTGTGATTCGGAGGGAGATATTTGCTTAATTGAAAAATTGTTGAATAATGACCCGTTTCAACTCCCTCCGATGAACCTTAAGCTAGTGGAAGTGATCAAGGCAAAATCTTCAATTGAAGAGCCTCCAGAATTAGAGTTAAAAGATTTACCATCTCATTTGGAATATGCTTACTTAGAGGGAACCGATAAGTTACCCGTGATTATTGCAAAAAGTTTAAAAGATGATGAAAAAGAAGCCCTCTTAAAGGTGCTTAAATCACATAAACGGGCCATTGCTTGGAAAATCACCGACATCAAGGGTATTGACCCTCGTTTTTGCACTCACAAAATCTTGATGGAGGAAGATTATAAACCTACGGTACAAAGTCAAAGACGAGTTAACCCAAAAATTCATGAGGTAATAAAAAAGGAGGTAATCAAACTTCTTGATGTCGGAATGATTTACCCGATCTCCAACAGTCCGTGGGTAAGCCTTGTGCATTGTGTACCTAAGAAGGGTGGTATTACTGTAGTTGCCAACGAAGATAATGAATTGATTCCAACACGATTAGTTACCGAGTGGAGAGTTTGTATTGACTATAGGAAATTAAATGAAGCTACTCGTAAATATCATTTTTCATTACCATTTATGGACCAAATGTTAGAAAGATTAGCCGTAAATGCGTTCTATTGTTTCCTAGATGGATTTTCGGGTTATTTGCAAATCCCAATAGATCCCCAAGACCAAGAAAAAACCACTTTCACATACCCTTATGGAACTTTCGCTTACCGTCGCATGCCCTTTGGCTTGTGTAATGCTCCCGGTACTTTCCAAAGGTGTATGATGGCCATATTCCATGATATGATCGAAAAGACTATGGAAGTTTTTATGGACGATTTTTCGGTTTTTAGGGATAGTTTTGCTTCTTGCCTCTCCAATTTAGAAAAAATGCTAAAAAGGTATAAAGATACGAATTTAGTTCTAAATTGGGAGAAGTGCCATTTTATGTGTAGAGAAGGAATTGTATTAGGGCACAAAATTTCAAAGTCCGGGATTGAGGTCGATCGAGAAAAAGTTGATGTTATAGCTAAGCTCCCTCATCCGACTACCGTAAAAGGTGTTAGGAGTTTCCTAGGTCATGCCGGTTTTTACCGACGATTTATCCAAGACTTTTCCAAGATAGCTAGACCTATGACTCACCTTCTTGAGAAATATGCACTGTTTGTGTTTTCTAAGGATTGTATTAATACTTTTGAGACTCTTAAAAAGAAGCTTACCGAAGCTCCGATCTTAGTTGTCCCCGATTAGAACCTACCTTTCGAACTTATGTGTGATGCTAGTGATTTTGCGATTGGTGCGGTTTTGGGACAACGAAAGACGAAGCATTGTTAGCCTATACATTATGCTAGTAAGACAATGACCGAAGCTCAAATTCATTACACTACGACGGAAAAAGAAATGCTTTCCGTAGTTTATGCTTTTGAAAAGTTTTGGCCATATCTAGTCTTATCTAAAAGCATAATGTATACGGATCACTCGGCTCTTAAATACCTTCTTAGTAAACAAGATGCCAAGCCGAGATTGCTCCGATGGGTTCTCCTCCTACAGGAGTTTGATATCATTATCCGTGATAAGAAAAGGACGGAGAATCTCACGGCCGATCATTTATCTAGACTTGAGAATCCTCATAAAGATGTCTTAGAAAATAAAGACATAAATGAAAATTTTCCTTTAGAAACTCTTGGAGTTATATCTAGTGGAAGTACCTCATGGTTTGTCGACTTTGCAAATTTCCATGCGGGGAATTTTATCGTCAAAGGGATGTCGTCCCAACAAAAGAAGAAGTTCTTTAAGGACGTTAAACATTACTTTTGGGACGACCCCTACCTTTTTTGGATTTGTGAGGAATCAAATCATTTGACGGTGTGTGCATGGCCAAGAAGCTTTTGATATCCTCAAAGGTTGTCATGAAGGACCCATCGGGGGCCATCATGGTGCCAATCTCACCACTAAGAAAGTATTTGATGCCAGGTTCTTTTGGCCGACCATATATCGAGATGCCCATACGATGATCAAATCTTGTGATACGTGTCAACGACAAGGCAAAATTTCACAAAGAGATGAAATGCCTCAAAACGCTATACAAGTTTATGAAATCTTTGATGTATGGGGTATCTATTTTATGGGTTCATTCCCGTCTTCACAAGGGAATAAATACATTCTCGTAGCTGTTGACTACTTATAAAAGTGGGTAGAAGCGAAGGCGCTCCCCACTAATGATGCTCGAGTTGTAATTAAGTTTTTGAAATCTCTTTTTGCCCGATTTGGAACACCTAGAGCTATTATAAGCGACCGTAGGACCCATTTTTGTAATGATAAATTTGCTAAAGTATTGTCTAAATATAGGGTCACTCATCGTCTTGCTACCGCTTATCATCCACAAACGAGTGGACAAGTGGAGGTTTCCAATCATGGCTTGAAACGTATTCTTGAGAGGACGGTTGGAGAAAACTATGCCTCATGGTCCGATAAGGTAGATGACGCTCTATGGGCATTCCGTACCGCTTTCAAGACACCAATTGGTTGTACTCCTTATAAGCTCGTGTACGAAAAGTCTTGTCATCTACCTATCGAGTTAGAGCATAAGGCATATTGGGCCTTGAAACATGCTAATTTTGATCTTAAAACCGCGTGCGATCATCGGAAGCTTCAACTTAATGAGCTTCATGATCAAGCTTATGAGAATTCTTTGATATATAAGGAGAGGACGAAGAAGCTTCATGACTTTAAGATCCAAAACCGCTTTTTCAATGTTGGTTATCGAGTTTTACTCTTCAACTCTCGTCTAAAGATATTCTCAGGAAAGCTTAAAACCCGTTGGTCGGGACCTTTCACCATCACCCAAGTTTTTCCATATGGAACCATTGAGTTATCTCAACCCGATGGTCCAAACTTTTAAGTAAATGGTCATCGTGTGAAGCATTACTTTGGAGGGGACATACCATCAAAGGTAGTCCTGGATCTCCAAACCATCCCCATGAACAACTAAATGCGAGGATCGAGTCAAGCTATGTGACTCGGTTACCAAAAACAAAGCGCTTCGTGGAAGGCACCCCATGCTTATCCATCTTTCTTTCTTATTTCTAATGTTATGTGAGGAGGCTTGTACTCTTTCAATTCTTGTTGTTTGTGCTTGTGATTGTTTGTAGGATTGACCCAAAAATTTTGAAGACTCTCGTGTTCGGTGTTTTGTCTCGGTCCACTCGAGCTTCCTATCCTTTGCTTGCCATTAGTTTGGGGAAAATTCGATATCCTAGATTATTATCGACTAACATCTATCTTTTAGCATACTTAATAAACGGCTTAAGATTTTTATAATATTTTCTCCATGCTAGGATTATGCATTCGACTCTTTGAGTTCTAGTATGGGGTTTTAAGCCTAGGACTAGGAAACGTTTAGGACAATATTTAGTTTTAGTATGGGATAGTATATCTTCGATATGATCTTACTTACCTTAGCTCGTTGTTCTCACGTACCTCGTTTTCTCGCAAAAATTTTAAAATTTTATATGATAATTAAAAAATGGATAAAATGATGAAAAATAAAAAATAGTTGCTAAAAATAATAAGTGTTTTGACACAAATGTAGGCTTTCCGTTGGTGAGAACAAAAGTAAATTTTGACCCGACCGGTTTTATATCTTAGCTTTCTCCTTAACATAAATAGATTGAAATTTGCTAATCTTTTATACAAGGAGCTATAAAAAGCAAGTCTAGCTTGAAAAAGTCAAGACTTTGCAAGTTCCCATAATTGATTTTAAATATGCAAAGATCGATTTATTAGGCTGAGCATTCACGAGTTTCTTTCTTAGAAATTTTAAATTGTGAAGAACAAGAGATGATAGAGTAGAATATAAGTTTTGATGCTAAACATAGAATAGTTGGATTTATTTAAGGCTCATAAATGTTAATTGTGGCTTTTTCTCCCATTAGTTTGTTTCACCTTTATATATAATTGTTTAATAAATAGAGTTGTTCGGTTTTTTGGTTAATAATTAGTTCATAGAAGTTTTCTTTAGTTCCTTTGTGATTAAGATAAGTATACATCAAGAATACTTAATTTAGCATACTATATGTATCACAAGAATAAATATTTCGCTTATCCCTTAAAGAGCCTTAGGGTAAATGAGGTAAGTAGAATTTAATAAGTGAAATTATAGCCTTATTCATTCTTTAAAGAGCCTAAGAGTATATGGAATGGATAATGTTGCTTAATTTTTGTCTTGTTTGTACCTTAAAGAGCCTTAGGGTATATGGTGCAAATAAGATTGGTCCATTTATGTCTTAAAGAGCCTGAGGGTATATGACATGAATGGTGCCTTGCTTAAGTAACCTAATAAAAGCCAAATTTTGGTTGCCTCGATGTGGACTTAATTTTGATGACATTTGATCTTTTAAAAAGGGCTAGGAACTAATTATTGCGTTTTTAACTGTTACCATTTATTTTTAGAATTAATAATTATCAAAATAAAGTCTTAAAGAGCCTTTGGGTATATGACTTATATAAAATCTTGAGATACAAAATTAGGAATAAGGGAGGAAAAGTAATCCACAATTAGCTTTTAAGAGTAGTGATAGCATCATAACTTGTATTTTACAATGATCTTATTTTTAAGCTTGGCTTGGAAAAGTGAAAGTCGGGGATGATAAATTTATCCATTTGGATACTTTTTGTGCTTTTTGTTCAGTGATCCTAAAAGTTATCAATGAATAATGAAAGCAATACATTATAAGTTGTAAGTTATAAATTATGAAAATCATAAAAATGGAAAAACATTGAAAAATGGGAAAACGGGGTGTTTTAAAACTTGTGATTTCTTAACTCTCCCCACAAAAGACTTTGCTACTTTTCAAAGGATTAGTTTGGGGAGGTTTTGGGGTATTTCGTTATATGGCATATAACATTGCGTAAGGATATGGCAATCACTTATTTTGGGGAATTTTGATATGTAAGAAATCACATATCCGTTTTTTTACCAAAAATGACCCTAAAATGATGAAATTATGCAAATTATGCTTGTATATTATGTATTTTGTCTTTTGTGATGTGTAGGTACGGATATTAGAAAAATCACAAGAAAAGAGCCAAAAACCGGGCAAAAACGAACACGAGACGGAAAGAGTACACAAGAGCCGGGTATTTATCAAGTTTGGGTCAACAAAAGTCAACCATGGTCAACCTTGGTCAACTCACATTAAGACAAACCCTTGATTTTACCAAAAGGACCTTAAATGATAAAACATTTCACCAAAAAGTCCCAAAACCAATTACACCGTTAGTCCTTTGTTAGTCCTTTATAACTAATAAGGACTAACGGTCGTTAAAATGAATTGTTAACCCTTGGCCCAAAATTAAATCCAAATAGCCCAATCCCTTTGATATTAAACCGAGCCCAAAGTTAACCTTTTTTTACTCAGTTAAACAAAGATAAAAAAGAAAAGGCGCGAATGAAGAGTTACTATTCACCCATCGTCCCTATTTACCATGTGTCAAAATTAACGAGGAAATCCCACTCTCAAATCTTATCCTACATGGCATTAAAGATTCGAGTACTATGCTCCAGCTCAGCAAGCAAAAAAAAACCGTCACCAAAGGCAATGATTGGCTATCTCTGACACATGGAATGACACGTATCCACTAAACAAACACACCAAATGAGGGATTTTACACTAAAATCAGTGCAAAAGAAGCACAAGGCCTTCAAGAAGGGTGGATTGCCACGCTGGTAATCCGTGTGACTTATCTTAATCTAAAGGCTACAAATCAAGATGCTAATTCAGTTAGAGATCAAGGGCTGAGATAAAAGGAACGTCTAATGAGCTTAGAAGGTTCCCCTCTTGCCTATAAAAGGAAGCCTTACCTCACTCACGGATGATCTAGTGTTTAGCAGTAGGGTAGAATTAGTTTAGCTTATTAAACGTTTTTTAGCTTATTGTATTTCAAATTATTGTAATTTTCTTTTTAATAGATTGTAATTAGTTTATTAAATCAATAAAAGTTTAATTTTCATAATGTTCAATTTTCAATTCATGTTTTTCACTTAAATGCATTATGGGTTAATAAGCTCTCTTAGACTCTTTTAAAGCTCAATAAGCTTTCACTAATCACTAATAAGCTAGCCATTTACTCAGTTAAGCTCTCAAAGCTTAACTAAGCTTATTGTTACTCAAATATCTCCCTAAATGTACCTCGGCTTATGTGGAAGGGAAGCCAGTTGTGGAAGGGCTTCCAGGACCTTACTAGCTTATCTCAGATAAGCTAGAGCTTTGTTGATCATCTCTTGGAGCAAATTTATAAGCCTTGTTTATGCAAAGGCCTTTGTAAGAATTTATTTTCCTTTTTATAGCTTTATTTTGCACTTTAGCTTATTTCTGCTTAATGTTTGCTTATAGATGTTTAGATTAGCTTATTATTGCTTAATATAGTTATTTAATGCTTAATATAGTCATTTATCATTTTAGATCTTAAGTTTGCAAGTATTTGTTATCAAACAGTTTTAAAATCCAAAAATAGTAGCATAATATGTTGGCTTATTATTCTTGCTTATTTGATTGATAAAATCTGTTAAGTAGATCTGAAATAAGCTAGATATCATCTGGTATTTGCAGTTTGTGCCTTAATTCTAAAGTTTATAAGCTTAAAATGGTATTGATCAATTTAAGTGTGGGGGGGGGGGGGGGTTTGGCACAAGACAGCACTAACTTGAGTTAGTGCTGTCAAATGCCATTTGGTTCTTTGAATTGATTTTAAATATCAAATTGAGGTTTATAAAGTTAGGATTTAAAGCTTTTGTTAGGTCAATTAAGCTTGTGATTAGCTTGAGTATAAGTTGTTTAAATCTGAGGTCCTAGCTCAGATTCATAAGCTTTTTGTGCTTAGATAGTTTCTAGCTGTATTTGTTGATCACTTTGCTTTTGTTTTGGTGTTTTAAATGTGATGAAACAAGTTTTAAAAGCCTGCATCATTTAGTTTTGAGTTTTGGTTATAAATATGCCAAATGCATCAGCATTCAAAAACAGTCAAAAGCCCTTTTTCAACTCAAAAATTCAGCTAGTATAAGTAGGAGTTAGCTTTTCAAATTTAGTGTACAAGTAGATTTTAGGTCAATCTAGATAGGAAAGAGCTTATTTTGTAGTAATTAGCTTATTTAGGTATCTGTTTTTAATCTGCAATTTAGTCTTTTCATAAAAAGAAAAACCAAAGAGAAAACTCAGCTCACACTGAGTCAAACAACCAATTTAAATTAGCTTTTTCTTAGCTTAAATGAAGTTCAAAATACTTTTCAAGTGTTGATTTAGATAGTTCAAAGGATAAGCTTTAAGTCATTAGTTCATAAGGTTCTGTCTACTAGCTTATAATTAAGCTCAAAGTTGCTTGTTTGTCTGATTTGAACACTATTTTGTGCAAAAATGCTTATTTGATCTTTTCCAGCTTATTGCTTAATCTTTTTGCTTAATTCTTTCTTAGACTTGCTTATTAGGTTAGTTGTAGGGTGTAGGTAGCTTATTTAGTTCTAGTTTCAGCTTATTCAAGTTTTCTATCTTCTTTAGTTTAAGTGAAAAGCTCAAAATCTTTTTAAGTATAATCTGTCATTTTTAAGCTAAATTCCTGGCTTATTAATTAAGTTTCATAAATAGTTACTTTTGTAAAATTTGCTTATCTTTAGCTTTTTAATAAGTTTGTTTAAAAAGTTTTTCAAAAAAAAATAAAAAAAGGTAAACAAGGGAAATCTTGGGTGAGCAAGGCTCAAACCTAAGACCTTAACCTCGTTCAACCCTTTTTAACTCACACTTCACAACCACTGCGCCCTTGGTACTTTTACGTCCAAAGGGTGCACTCAATTAAATTTAGTACATTTTTGGTTTGTTTTTCTATTAAGCACTTCGAGTGCTTATATGACTTTTCCTGGCTTATTTGTTTGTGCTTTTTCTTATTTAGCAATTTTCCTGCATCCCTTTCATGTAAAGCTATTTTTAGAATTTCTCTTTTTTTTAATTCAAAGTTTACTATTTTTCGCGCATTTTTGTTGTTTAAAAACTTAAAAAAATCATTAAAAAAGAAAAATAATCAAAAAAATAAATTTCTTTTTTATAAAATTTTCTTTTATCATAATTGAGGTTTAGGAATTAAATTTGCTTGACTTAAATTTGATATACTTGTTTAATTGTCGCGTTTTCTTTAATTCCCGTTATTGTTTTAGTGCCTAATTGCTTAATTGTTTAGTCGTTTATTTTCCTTTATATGTTTTATGTGTTTTTATTAGTAGAAATATAAAACCAATTCAAAAACTTTGAAAACATTCAAATCATTGTCCAAACAAAAACGGAGTTTCAATTCATAATTCTTGAGGTATAAACGACCCGGTGAACACTTATCGGTTAAACGTACGATATTTTTGTTTGGAATTTGCTTTTAATCTTTGTCCTCAAGGATTATTGGTGAATTTCTTATACTTTTAGTAGTATACGTATATAAATTTGAGTCATCATCCATAACCTCTTTTTTTTAACAACAGATTTTTATTAAAACACTAGCAAGAAGCTAGAAAAGATTACAAGATAACAAAATTAGGGTTTTGTAACCAAGTGACCCAATTAACATTACACTTAGATCGACTAGAGCACCACGTATAAAAAATTGAACTACATCATCGAATAAGAGAGCACGCCTTGGTTGAGAATTCCCAAAGAGCAATTGATTTCTGAAGCGCCAAATTAACCACCACATCACATAACAAATATCTTCAAGGAACACCTTCAATTGCTTATGTAAACGAATATTGACAATCCAGATGAGCCACTCGTTATAGGAGTTAAAAGCCACATCTTCAAGTTCCCTCCAAATCAAAAAATTTCTCCAAGCTTGGCGAGCCAAGGGACAAGCGAAAAAAATATGGGAAGTGGATTCCACAGCCGAATTACAAAGGGGACAAGCAATTGATGGAATATCCATTCATCTAAGCGAAAGATTAGCTCTAGTAGGTAATTAATCCAAGCAAACCTTCCAAGCATGAACATTTACCTTGATGGGAACGACTCTAAGCCATCTAGTTAGAACTTCAGCTTTCGGCAAGATTGTATTATCAATTAAGATACGAGAGGATTTAACCAAAAAATCTTGTGAGCCTTCTAAAGACCAACACCATCTATTTGATATATTTGGGAGCACAAGATCAACAACTTTTGAGCAAAGTAAACCATAATTTTCCTGCTCCACACCACCTCTTGGCATCCTACGAAAAGAATGAGACAAAGAGGGATGACCCATTTTCTCGGCCACACTAATAGATTTACACATCTCTAAAGCATATAACCTTTTATAAAGAACCTTCAACGCAACCTCTCCTAACCAAGAATCATCCCAAAAAGAAGTATTCTCACCGTTGCCAACTTTTTTTTGAATGAAATCCATAAGATTTATACCTTTACTTTGAAGCGAATGAATAGCAAGAATTACGTCTTGCCATGGAGATCTTCTAGGAATCAACTTATGAGTATCTAAAGCTCCTTTGTTACCAAAGATGGCTTTAATAAAACGAGTCCACAAAGACGAACCATCAGTTAGAAATCTCCAAACCCACTTGAAAAGGAGAGCGCGATTATGTGCAAAAAAACTAGAGACACCAAGACCACCATTCTTTTTTGAGGTTAGAACCATATTCCAGCCAATCCAAGCAAGCTTCCTATCAGAACCATCAACTCCATAAAAGAAATTCCGACGAATAGATTCCAAATGATTTAACACGCCAATTGGAACCTTGAATATAGACATATGATAAAGCGGAATCGAGGTAAGAACCGACTTTAAAAGGGTAAGGCGGCCGCCTATAGAAAGGAGTTTAAGCTTCCATTTGGACAATCTCGAAGAAACCTTAGAGATAACATCGTCCCACGAGTTAATTCTTGACATGTTGCTACCAACCTTCACGCCAAGATAATTGAAGGGAGCAGTTAAAATAGAGCAGCCAATCAAAGAAGCTGCAGCTGCAACAACATTTGAGCTAACACCAATCCCCATCAATTTGCTTTTGTGAAGATTAATTTTAAGGCCTGAAGCTAAGTAGAAACACCTCAAAACACTCAATAAAGTTTGAATGTTATTGTTGTTCCACTCACCAATAAAGACTACGTCATCCGCATAAAACAAATGAGAGATCGTGAAAGAGTCGTTTAGAGAGATACCTTTATATAAACCGGCGTTTAAGACTCTCTTGAACGTGAGGTGAAGAGTTTCCATAATCAAAATAAATAAAAAAGGAGAGATGGGATCACCTTGCTTTAAGCCTTTATGGAACTGGAACTCCAAAGTAGGGCTACCGTTAACGAGCACCGATCCCATGGCGTTATTAAGACAACTACTGATCCAATTACGCCATTTTAAGCCAAAACCAAAAGCCTTTAGGGTCTCATCTAAGTAGTCCCATTTCACAGAATCAAAAGCCTTTTCAAAGTCCACCTTAAAAATCATCCCATTTAGCTTTTTAAACTTACACCAAGATAGAAGCTCATTAAGAATGAAAGGCCCATCAAGAATTTGACGATTAGCAACAAAAGCCGATTGAACATCACTTATGAGATAAGGCAGAACTAGACATAATCTGTTGGCCAAAATTTTTGCTATGATTTTGTAAACGCTCCCAATAAGACTTATAGGACGAAAGTCTTTCACAAATTTGGCATCTTGGATCTTGGGAATAAGGGCTATAAAAGAAGAGTTGCATCCTCTAGGGAAGTGCCCATTCACAAAAAAATCTCTGACAGCTTGAAACACATCATCATCAATTGTTGTCCAATACTTACGGTAAAATTCAAAGGAAAATCCATCTGGCCCAGGTGATTTGTTGGTGCCACAATCCCAAACAGCCCTTTTGACCTCTTCATAAGTAACAGGACGCTCCAAATCTTGAACTTGATCTGAAGATAGGCGAGTTGGAAAAGTGAAGTCAAAGCAGATACTAGGAGCTTGGATAGGCGAAAATTGCTTCTTGAAATGAGTAAAAAATTCATTTTTGACTCTGTGAGGTTCCGAAATCCATTCCCCATTAGCAAGAGTCCCACGAATGGCGAGTTGGGATCTCTTTTTATTCATAATACCATGGAAATATTTGGAGTTTTCATCACCTTCAATGGACCATCGGATTTTGGCTTTTTGAGAAATCTCCATGGCGTTCCTATTATTAAGCTCCTGAAGATCATTAAGAAGCGTGATTCTTTTGATAAGAATCTCATCATTACTCTTTCCTTGATCAATAAGCTTATCAACTTCTGAGAGATTTTGTTGAATGTTGATCTTCCTGTCATTTGACCTTTTGTTAGCTTCTTTCGACCAGGCCTTGATAGCAATCTTGAGAGCTTGCAACTTTTTCTTCAACCGAATTAAACCGTTTGGCTCAACAATATTTAATGACTTCCAGGTAGTTTCCACAAAAGAATTGAAACCCTCCATGGCAAACCAAGAATGGAAAAACCGAAATGGAGAAGGACCATAATCATAATTTGTTTCCCGCATAAGGATAGGACGGTGATCAGAAAGGTGTCGATCCAAACATAGAGCTGAAAGATGTGGAAATAAATCCAAAACACCTTCTGAAATAAGATAACGGTCTAATTTACTCATCTTTGAAGCCGACTTGTGAGCCCATGTAAAAGCATAACCTTCTAGGGGAAGATCAATTAAACATGCCGAAGAAATAAAATTGTTAAAAGCAATAGCCCCTTGCCTATTAAACGTAGAACCAAACCTTTCATGTTCCGAACGAACTTCGTTAAAGTCACCCATAATCACGGTATCACCTTCCCATCTATCAATAATCGTACGAAGATAATCCCATAAATCACGCCTTTCATTCAACTCTTGAGGAGCATAAACGGATATAATAAGAAGCTTAGAAGAGGTTGGAGCCCAAGTGCCCATCAAAGCAACAAAATAATCACAAGTAGAAACTTGCTCTTTAACGAACATGTTAGGATTCCACATACATAAGATACCTCCTGAACAACCGACTGAAGATCCTACAACATGGTCAAACATCTGATTTCCCCACAAATCCTTAATGGTGAGTAAACTAATACTCTCCGCTTTAGTTTCTTGAATAGAGGCAAAATTAATTCTATGCTTCTGACATAACTCCTTAATCCATCTCCGTTTAGCCTTGTTTCCAAGGCCTTGAATATTGAGAGACAGAAAATTCATTTAACAACATCAAAATCTCCTTGTGAATTAATTATTTCCTGAATGTTTTTTTCACAACCTGCCATATTGTAACCCATGGTTTGGCCAACAGTAACCAATTCATCCATTAGATCTAAAATAGATCCACCTACCTTACTTTTCTGAGAGTGAGAGTTCATACTTCGTTGTGATGAAAATCCACGGTTCGAACAACGGTCATTGAGTTTATTTGAGAGAGATTGAACACGTTCAGTAGTATCTTTGATATTTTCTACCACGTTTTTTTCATGATCATTGTTATCTGGAGTAAAACCAGGTGGGAATTTCGGTTCATCGCTGCAAGAGTTACAAACGTTGTTCTTTTGTCCGTCCAATATGCCATAAATGTTGAAAGGGTCTTCTGAGTGTGATCCAACCTCTCCTTTTTTGCAAATGTTGGCGTCTTTGTGAGCAGTGTCGTTTTCATGCATGAAGCTCGATTCCGATACTCTATCAACATCACTCTCATTATTATCAGCTTTGTTTGCGACATCACCTTCTTGTGATTCCCCATCAGAAGAGAGATCATCTTGGTCATCTTCTTAGAAATTTGGAAACCAAGCATCTAATTCTTTAACGCGAATCCAATAAACTTTGCCTTGAATTATTACTTTCTGCCTTTCATTGATGATCACTTTCATATTAGTTTTTAAACACAAGTGTTTACATGACAAAGATTTTAGATCATCATCTTCCCACTCCACATACTCACCCCATAAAGATGCAATCTTACGAAAAGTATTAGGAGTCCAAGCTTTGATAGGAAGACCTTCAATGAAAATCCAAACGATCCTTTCATCATTTTCAAATGAGCTGGTTGCTTGAATAAGCTCAGTGAACCAAGAACCAATACCAGAATGATTGAGAAATTTCTCTTTTGTAGTGAGAGAATCAAACTCAAAGAGAACCCACATCCCTCCAAGATATGAAAGTTTGACGTTTTGAAAACCTTCTTTAGAAATGATACAAGGTAGGTTAGGAATAACAAAAACGTATTTTGCCCTTCCCATTAGAGACATGCCAAAATCGAACTCCTTAATACAAGTATCATCAATAACTAAAGCAGGTTTAGTAATTTCAGGAGTTACATGTGATTGACTTCCACGCTTCCATACCCTCTTATAAGGAGGCTCAGGCCTGCAAATATGGAAACAGCTTCGAAAAACCGCCATGGCTGCAACCACGTGGTCGCCCCGTCAAGATACAGGTTTTGACACACTACGCTTACCGAAACAACAAAGGCATACAAATCACATCGTCTCCCGTATTCTATAAACTTAACAAACAGTAGGAAATCTGCAAAATGCACCATCAATAATTTACCCCAATAAACAAATGTTAATACAAATAATGTCTAAAAACGTTATTTATATTTTTCGACCTCTCAGCGTTTTGATTATGACAAAATGTAAAATCATTTACGATAAAAATAAACATTTATAAATTATTAATCGTAAAATTCCATTTCTAATATTAATCACTTAAGGTATAAACAAACAAATATTAAGCATGATTAGTAATTAAGAAAATATTTTTTTCTTTCTTAACAATCACTTTTATTCTATAAAAGTATTTTCACAAAAAAATAAATATACAAAATATTTTCTAATTAAAAAAAAGTTTTATTCAAAACTTAAATTTGAAATTCAAATTTTCTCCCAAAAATGGAAGGTTCCATACCAGATACAACCTTCCCCACAAAAAGACAAAACAGGTGCGGAGTCTACTAGGCGGCCCCCTTATAGGTGCGGCGGCCCCCAGATATATCTGGGACCACCGGGACTGCCCCCAGATGATCGTTGGAACTCCTGGCTATAAATACTGTACTATTGCTGGCAGAAAAACATACCTCTTTGCATGAATTTTTCCAGATCTCCTTCTCTCTCTAAAAACCTTCTTTCTCTTACTAAATATCTTGATCACTAACATTGTTTGATCTTGTTTCAAATGATCCAATCTCATTTCATCTTTCTCATTCTTCTATCAAGTGCAAGAGAAGAACATTTATATTCGCCAAGAAACGAATTGTTATTTAGTGATCTCTTCTCTTTTCTTCTAAGTACTAAATCTCCATTGTAATTATCATGTGTAGTTGTGTGATTCGGATTGTGTGTAAATCCGATAGTGTAGATCTTGTGATTGTGTATATCTTATGAAGTGGTAGATTGGTTCTAGCTAAGATTAGGACTCGACATTTAGCTTAGTATTAGAAAATAACGTAAGCGACGTGTAAACAGTTTTCTTCGCCTAAAGGGAGCTTGTTGACATAGTGAAATCTTGAGTAGGATACTCGGGGAGTGGAGTAGGGCGAAGAGGTGCTTCGTAGCCGAACTACTATAAAATCTTGGCGTCTTGGTTTGATTGTTCTTTTCCTTACCTCTTTATAACATTGTCATTGTTATTAAGTTTTAGTTTAGATTGTTACATTGTTGGTTCGTATTGTTGATTAATTGAACATACAACTCGAATCTAAATATTTTGAAAGAAAATTTTTAAAACGTAAAATGAACCGGTAAACTATTCAACCCCCCTTCCCATCTAGTTTCCAAAATTGGTATCAAAGCCAAGTCACTCAAGATCTTTAAAATATATTGTATTTTAAAACTTGGATCGATCTATGGATTCCGAAAAATATCTAGAAGGGCAACCATGCAAAGACTACCACTTTTTGAAAGTGATAGCTCTATTTATTAGAAAATAGATTCGAGACATATGTTAAATCAAAAGATCTTGTTTTGTGGCATGTTATTACTAACGGTGATTTTCAACCTATTGAACAAAATCCGAAAACCAAACTAGATGAGGTTATCCCGTTTGAAAAACAAAGTGACTAACTTAAAAGGAGACTTGTGAAAGATAACGAAGCTAAAATGGTTATTTACAACGCTTTCCCTAGAAAATAGTATGAAAGGATTTTCATGTGTAATACGGCGAAAGAAATTTTGAAAACTTTGTTAATCACCCACCAAGGTAATAGTCAAGTTAAAGATAATAAGATCGACCTTTTGGTCCAACAATATGAACAATTCATCATTTATGAAGGCGAATCTATAGATAGTGCTTTTGCTAGATTTAATACCATTATTACTAGTCTTAAAGCTCTTGATGAAGGTTGTTCTAGCAAGAATTATGTTAGGAAGTTTCTTAGGTCTCTACATCCCAAATGGAGAGCAAAGGTCACGGTGATTGAAGAGTCAAAAGACTTAACATCATTATCCCTTGATGAACTCATTGGAAACCTCAAAGTCCATGAGATGATCATCAAGAAAGATTCTGAAATAGTCAAAGCTAAATGAGAAAGGAGATCTCTAGTTTTAAAGGCTAAGAAGGAATCTAGTAATGAGGAGTGTTCTACTTCTGGAAGTGAAGTAAAGTGAAAGGAAATGTTTTAGATGCGGAGATCCAAACCATCTTATAGGAGAATGTCCAAAGCCACCGAGAGACAAGAACCAAAGAGCATTTGTTGGATGTTCTTGGAGCGATAGCGGTGAAGAAGATGACGAAAAGATCAAAGACGAAGCATGTCTAGTAGCTCAAGCGCCAAATGAGGTATGTTCCGATTCATCTTATTTTAGTGATGAAAACTCATCAATAGACAGGGGCGGGGGGGGATACGGTAGCGAGCAGGTGCTAGCCCCCCTAGCCCAAGAAGCCCATTATTCTATTGGCAAAAACCCATTTTTTAACAATACTGAGATTCGGCCCCTCCCAATATTAGCGATATTCCAACTTTTGTTGTTATTTCACAGGAAAAGGAGGAGAAAAGTCAGCAAAGTTAACCAACTGTCACTCTCATAGTCTCATTCTATCTCTGAATACCGATCAAAAAATTTCAATCATCTAATTAAGGTATTTAATTCTCTTTATTGTTTAGTTTTCATTAATGATCAAAAACTAGTGATTTGTGTTTGAAACAATTGGATAATTGAGTATATGAGGCGTGCCGAACCCATGCGTTGCACCGGGCTTGGTCTTTTAAAAAAATCTGATTGTTACTTATGTCGTCTTTGTTTGTAGAAACCTTCTTGCAATACATGAAACCCTCTTATCTAATTATTTTCTTTTGTTGTTCAATGTATAATAGACCCGTGTAATGTACATATTTTGGATAATTGTTTTCTGCGTAATGTTTAGCGTAAAAGATTAAAATATAAATTAAATGGTATATTTTAATAAACGTGCATCGTTAATTCTTAGCAAAATAGTTAAAAATGAGGCGAGTAAAACTCAATTCTAACATGACCGTGTAGAGTTAAACCCAAGATTGGCTTAATCAATTTGCGAACCGTTATAGTTTGATCTCTACAAATAATTGATAAATGTAAACTCAAGCATCCACAAATGAAATCCCAACTCATACAACTCTATAAAATATGCAACTATCACACTCAAATTCACCAACTTGCCAACACGACATTGTTTTAGAAATTGAAAGACTTTTAAAGTCGTCTTCATACTAATAGAAGCGCCTTTGAGAGAAGTTAACCAAACAGTAAAATCATTCCCGCATGCAACATCTCTTACATCCGTTATAAGACATTGTACCGGAGATAACTCAACTTCTGCATAAGCAAAATAAGTAAACAATTGTTAGCACAAAGAAACAGTTGATGCCTGTGCGTTGTACCGAGCTTGTTTTTGTGTAAAATCTTTTTGTTAATTATGTGAAGCATATTATAATGTTCATATATAATTCCCAGTCCCAGTCCCTATATTTGTAAAAAGGAATAATGAACATTATATATGCTTTATATGAATAAAACATGATTTTCTTTATCAGTAATACAACTTTTAAACAACAATTTATAGGGACTGGGAATTAGCACTCTTGTTTGAATCATGTGCTTTATGCTATCTGATGATTTAGGGAACTATAACTAACGGTAGGATTTGAAACTTGATACAATGGCGCAATACTATATAATCGATTGGTCTTTATATTAAACCTTAACTCAAAAAATCATTTACTAAATAAGCACTATAGTTTGTGTTTATTTGGGTCCTAGTGTAGGGATATATGCATTTTTAAGTAATGACATTAAAATTGACAATTTATGCAATAGTAACTACAATAGGGCTCTTAACATGGTGCTTATTAGTATCGGACCATATAAGTTTGCCAAAATAATGACCTGTAACATTCTTGCCATGAATTTTCACCCGTCATCTCAAACTTCTGAACATCACCCTTCTTGGAAAACATAAGAACTTTTGGAACCACATTTACTGATATCCCAACAGGGTTCTTAATACAAACTGCATATGTGCCACGGGTACCAACGTTAGTCAATTTCCTTGTGATAGTGGATGTCATGTTGAGATTATCGATAGTTATGGAAGGGTAGTTGAAATTCAAGACACGATTATTTGTTTTAGGACGTGATCAACAAACTTTTGAATTACAGTTTTTCATTGTACAATCCTCTAGAGAACATAGACAAGACATTCCTTACCACATAAGTTATAAAACACTTCAGATTCATCCTCTTTGTTTGGCCAAGAAACTCCAGCTCCACTGTCGGAATGGATTTGCAGCCCTCCTAGATCAATCCAACATCGATGTTCCAGTGTTTGTCTTTACATTAGTTGTACAAAATTACCAACGACATTAAACTAATTAACATATAGGCATGTATATTGTGATCATTATTACCTTAGCTGCATTATAACACAATTAAAAAGTAATCACATTACCATCTGATCTAGCTAACATTATGATAAAGTTTTGCTAACAAAAATAATGTGTACAGTTCACACAAAGAACCTAAAGATGGCCATTTCATCAGCGACATGTTATACATACAGTCGGTCACAGATGGAAAAATAAAAGAGAAACCCAGGATGTATATGAATATATCAGAAGACTTGCTTCAGTACATGTTACTGTTTGGAGTTAACATATTTTATAACATTGTTCAAGATAAATTATCATCTATATGTAGCATATAAATTTTAAGATTAGTTTACTTTTAAAAGTTGCACATCTGTATTTATAAAGAGCTTTCTTTTTACAGCAGGGGAAATAGCCCTTGCAGCAACACTGTCAAAATGCAATTTGCATTGAAATCAAAGAAGCGAGGTAAAAACTTCACCTCAGATGTTATGTTGCGAGAAGCTGGGGGCCATTCTTTAGCAATTCGTGTCTCCAACGAAGCTTGACTTAAAACGACCCAAAAAGACAACTTTAATAGAACCAAACACCCCTTTAAAACTGGACATTTACGGCAGCCAGAAACACCATTTTAAACCACCCGTACAGCACTTTAAACAACATTTAGCAGACAAAAACACATATTTGATAGAAACAACAAAACACCCCTTTTAAAATTGAACATATGCAGCAGCGCAAAAACACCATTTAAAACCCCCCAAACAACACTTTAAATAGAGTTTTTATTTGACAGGTAAAGTAATTTCTTAATGATTTCTTTTAACTACTTTTCCGCTCATTGCACTTTGATACACTATAAATCGTAAAACGTGTTCTGTCGGTTCATGAACACAACCCATCAAGAAAATCAAACCAAAAAAAGTACATATATATCAGGAACAAAAAGTTTGAACACCCCTTTAAAATTGAACATTTGCAGCAGCCAAAAACACCACTTAAAACCACCCAAACAACACTTTAAATTAGAGTTTTTTAAGGCCATCATTAAATGACAGCCATGACTACCACGACAGCCCACGTGAGGTTGCCTTGCCAAGATACCAGCGTACCGTCAAACCACAGGGTAGGTCAGGTTGCCATGCCGTCACCGCCAAATGCCGGACACGGCTGCAACATGGGCCAAATCAGGTTTTGACATTGAATAATATGCGAAAGTATACATATAAAGCTGCAACTTTAGCAGGTTAGCATGCCAATGTGCGAGCAACCTCGGCTTTAGTCGAACCCATTTAAACTTATCACAACGAACTGTTACACGACTATACATAATACAAAAAAGGCGTTCAAAAACGGCAAGCACCAACGTCAAATAGACAGGTGCAATAATGAGGGTCAGGTAGATCAGGAATCAGAAATTTGGCTTATATTATAACCCCAAACACCAAGTAGTAAATTCAGAATAAATCCTTGAATCCATTGAAATTCTACCCGAGTAGATAATAGAGGGGATATAAAAGTTAAAGAAGCTACCTTGAGGATGGTAAAACTTGATTGTAGGTGCTTAACGCCAATCAATGGAGCTCATGAACAACTGGTTACAAACTTCATGAGGAAACAACGTTCTTTAGGTTCAAATTCTCTTAAGACCAAACACCCTGATGCGTACAAAATAAACACATTAAGCAATCTTTCAATAAAACTTCATATAATTCAAATTTTATTCAACTTCCACAAAACATTCTAATGATTGTTTGAACTACATCATTCAGCGATCCTAAAGTAATCTGAACTCTCATAACACATATATAATTAATTCAAGTAATCCTCTGCTAAAGAAACGCCTAATTATCATCGCTATTCTACCCATAAAGTCTTAATCTCTATAAATATTTATGCAAAAATCTTGAAAACCCAACTCGATTATGATCTAAATAAACTAATTAAGAGATGCGTTTTTTACCAAAAATACAAAAAATAATTAAGGCTGATACTTACAAATTAGAACTTGATTCATGTAATTAAATTTGATAAACTAATAATCAATTGAAGATTTTATAACAAACATGAATAAGTAAATACCTTGGTGATCAGGGATGTCATAACCCAATGATTGTTTGTATTCCTTTGATTTTAACCGTATAACTCCATAAATAGTGTATTTTAAGGAACTCTTGATCTTCAAGTGATGATGGTAACTCCTAATGAAGAGGCTACAATGATGAGGGCGAATAGAAAGTCATCGGGTGTTTATGAGCCTTAATGAAATTGAGTCATAACTACTGCAATTCAATACTTTATACTGAATCTTTATATATATATATATATATATATATATATATATATAGATGACTTCGTTTGGGTTATGGATCAAAGGCAACAGGGTTATGGATCAAAGGAAACATGTGAGTATGTCCTTTATAGCATTTTAGGTAGTCACTTCTATTGCTTTGGGGGAGAACCCATGAATACATTCATTAATTCTGTAACTGAAAAGCCACAAACACTTCATATGTAACCCCCAAATCATGAATGGCTTCATTAATTCTAGAATCATGATTAGGTAACTCCCAAACCCTTCATGTTCAGTCTACCTATGGAGAATGGAGTAGCTTAAAGGTATTGAATTGGGTCCATCTTTAATATTGCCCATTAAATCCACAAACTGAATCATATAATATAATAGATGAGTTGAAGGAGTATTTTTTTACACATTAATGATCATATTGAATGCTTATTTAGTTTTTTTGATCTTAAGAGTAAAGATGGTATACGGAATGTTTAGGCCAATCCATAATTTACCTTTAAATGTATTTAAAGTCCTTAGTCATTAATGTTAAATTTGTATTGATTAGTAGCAGACTAGCAGTTGGTTTGATTTATTGATTTACTTGCTATATGGCATTGTTTCTTTAATGATAATTGTTGGACTTGGTCTATAGATTAATTGCTTTATTTTTCTTATATAGTTGTATGTGTACAACTTATTGGTCCTATTAAAGAACTAGTATGTAGTATGTATGCAGTATGCAGTATGCTAATGTATGGTTATTGATCACAAATTCACATACTACATTTTGAGTGTTTGAAAGAATAACAGTTACCTAGTTGCCTGTAACTTAGTTTAATACTTATTAAGATTTCAAAATTTTGATTATTGACTTTTGATTATCTAGATCATCATGCGTTGTTGTATATCTTTGAATTATGTTACGAGTAAAAAAAAATTGAGCCCCCCTCAACTTAAAATCCTGGCTCCGCCCCTGTCAATAGATGATTTAGTTTTTGATAATGAATATGATAAACTATGCAAAATAAGTCTAAAAATAATCACTAAAAACAAAATACTAAAATCTACTAGAAATAGCCTAGAAAAGGAACTTAGTAAATTAAAAGAAAAATTGTCAACACTCAAGAGAAACAAGGGAGTTGATCTCGAATGTACAAAATGTAAATTGCTTGAAATTGAGAATGAAAAACTCAAAGAGGAAGCCATTAGACTTACTAAATTTGAAAAGAGTACACATTGTCTAAAGGAAATGTTAAGTAATCAAAAACCTTTCGAAGAAAAATCAGGTTTAGGGTTTAATTCATTTGAAGCATCATCTAGTGACACTAAGGAAATAAAATTGTGAAAGATAAGAAAAAGGCGTCCTCTAATGGAGGTCTCATAAATATGGGTGGCCCCTTTAGTGTACAGGCGGCCCCCAAATCAATTATGGGACCGCTAACAGTTGTCACGCCTGGATCTGAGAAAAGTGCGTCTTTTCAAAAATCTATTTTGGGTCCTAGACCAAAACATATAATAGTAAACAATGTCAAAGTCATGTTGCTAGTGATGATGAAGTTAAACAATTTTATAAACCATTGTTAAAACCCAAAGTTGGATTTTCAAAACCAAAATTTAGATAAAAAACTCCACCACTTAGAAGGGTCAATAATAATTATCCTCGTGCAAAAACACCGCAACGAAAAAGGAATGTTAGTCGACAAAACCAACCTCATGGCTATCCCGTAACTTGGAATAATTTTCAACGACAAAGTTACATGTCGTGGGAAATGTGTCTTCCATTTCCATATCCCAACTAATTGCACCAAATGCAAGGGATGTTTAGCACTAACAACTTTGGACCCATGAGATATTGGGGACCAAATGTTTGAGTTGTTGTCCTATATAAATAGATATGCCTGGAAGTCTACTTGGAACCCGATGAATGGATAAAAGATAGCGGATGCTCTAAACACATGACGGGTAACCGAAAGCTCTTCTCCACTTACAAGGCATACAACGGATGTAACGTCATTTTTGGTAGTAATCTTCACAGTAACATCATTGGCAAACGTACGATTTCTAATGACTCTCTCCATATAGATAATGTAGAACATGTTGATAACTTAAGATTTAACTTGCTAAGTGTAGGACAAATATGTGATAATAAGTGTAGAGTAACTTTCTCTGAACATGATAGTGAAATTACTAAGAACGGTAAGGTTATAGGTAGAGGTATTAGGAAGAAAGGCTTATATGTGATGAAATTAGGAAATAAGCCAAAAGACAAAAAATTTCTTGCAACGATTGATGAAAACTCCACATTGTGACATAGAAGATAAGTTTACGCTAATATGCGTCTCATTCAATTGTTAGCATCTAAGGAACTAGTTAGAAATTTACCTAAGCTTAAGTTTGATCAACACTTCTGTGATGCTTGCAAAATTGGAAAATAAGCTCACGCTAGTCACAAAGCTAAGAATATTGTCTCAACGACTAGATGCTTAGAACTCCACCATATGGATCTCTTTGGTCCATCCGCCGTACGAAGTTACGGAGGAAACTACTACACCTTAGTCATAGTAGATGACTACTCTATGTATACTTGGACTAGATTCCTTAAGGATAAAACCGAAGCCTTCAATCAATTCGAAATATTTAGTTAGAAAATTCAAAACCAGTTAGGATGCACAACAAGTATCAATAAGAACCGGCCACGATAGAGAATTTGACAATGAGGTGCAATTTGGAAAGTTTTATAATGCCAATGGTATTACACATAACTTCTTGTCTCTGCACACTCCTCAATCAAATGGCGTGGTTAAAAGGAAAAATAGAACACTTCAACAAATGAGTAGGACTATGTTGAATGAGCAATCGTTACCACAAAAGTTTTGGTGTAACGCCGTAGATACTTCAACATACATTCTCAACCGATTCTTAATTAGAGCCATCCTAGGAAAAACACCCTATGAAATCTTGAGAGGTAGGAAACCTACTCTTGATTATTTTAGAGTGTTCGGAAGCAAGTTCTTCATTTTAAACACTAAAGACTACCTTACTAAGTTTGACCCAAAGTCATACGAATGTGTCTTTTTAGGTTACTCCCAAAATAGTAAAGCCTACATTATTCTAAATGAACACACTAGGAAAATTGAAGAATCACTCAACGTGACATTCGATGAAACTCCTCCACCCTTTAAGACATCACCCTTGGTGGATGATGACTTAGATGAAGAAGAAGCAATTAAGGTTACCAAAAAGAAAAACCTAGAAAATGACGTTGAGGATGAAACTTTAGAGATTGACGAAATAGTCAACATTAAGGAATCTATGAACCATCCATTAGAAAATGTCATAGGAAACCTTAACCAAAGAACCCTTAGGTCACAAGCCCAAAACTAAAGTAACTTTTTTTATTTTATATCAACTATAGAACCTAAGAACGTGAATGAAGCCATAGCGGATGAAAGTTGGATAGTCATCATGCAAGAAGAATTAAATCAATTCATTGCTAATGACGTTTGGGAGTTAGTTCTGCAACCTAGGAATATGACAATCATAGGAACCAAGTGGGTATTTAGAAATAAGTTAGACGAGAACGGTATTGTTTCTCGAAATAAGGCTAAGTTAGTTGGTCAAGGCTATAATCAACAAGAGGGTATCGATTATGATGAAACTTATGCCCCAGTTGCTAGACTTGAGTCAATTAGGATACTATTAGCTTATGCTTTTGCTTTAGATTTTAAACTATTCTAAATGGATGTAAAAAGTGCATTCCTGAACGGTTTTATCAATGAGGAGGTATACGTGGCACAACCTTCAAGATTCATTGATTTTGAAAAACCGGATCATGTTTATAAACTAAAGAAAGTGTTATATGGTCTTAAACAAGCACCCAAAGTTTGGTTTGATAGATTAAAAGCTTTCCTTATCAAACATGAATATAAAATGAGAATGGTAGATAATACTCTTTTTGCTAAGAAGAAAAGTTCAAATCTCATCATCGTTCAAATATATGTCGATGACATTATAATTGGCTCGACTTGTCAAGACATGTGTGATGAATTTGCCAAAATCATGCATGACGAGTTCGAGATGAGTATGATGGGTGAACTTAACTTCTTCCTTAGATTACAAATAAAACAAATGGAAGATGGTATCTTCTTTAATCAATCTAAATATATTAAAGAAATGCTTAAGAAATTTGGATTAGAAGATTCTAAACCAATGAAAACCCCCCATGTCCTCCGATACTAAACTCATGAAAGACGAAGAGTGTGAGTCAGTAGATAGTACCAAGTATCGAGGCATGATAGGTAATCTATTAAACCTAACGGCAAGTAGGTCTGATATCATGTTTAGTGTCTACCTTTCTACCCGCTTCCAAGAGGCTCCCAAAACCTCTTACCTTGAAGCATTTAAGCGTATCTTCTGATACATTAAAGGCACTATGCACTTAGGATTATGGTATCCTAAGGGGACCGGCATAGAAACCGTAGTATATGCCGACTCTAATCATGCGAGAGATTATGTGGACCGAAAGAGCACTAGCGGTATTTGTACGTTCGTGGGATGTTGTTTAACATCTTGGTTCTCGACGAAACAAATCGCTCTTGCTATAAAAACTATCAAAGCTGAATACGTAAGTGCCGGAAAGGCATGTCAACAAGCACTATGGATGAAACAAGCTCTTATCGACTAGGACGTACGACTAGACGACTTTCTGATCATGTGCGATAACAAAGGCGTGATTGACCTTAGCAAAAACCCGGTGCAACACTCTCGTACTAAACACATCGAAAATACGTCATCACTTTCTTCGTGATAATGTACATAAAGGACATATCTCAATCAAAAAAGTGCCGTCCGTCGACAATATCGCCGACATTCTTACCAAACCCCTTAAATGTAAATCGTTTAACTATCTACGTCTTGGTTTAGGAATGATGGAACACATTCCATAAACCGTATTTGTACGCTTATCTTTCTTCTAAGTCTCGATTCTAGTCCATGTTCCATTCCGTGTCGTGACAACTTAAATACTTTATCCGAAGTACTTTGAACATTTTTAATTTACGAAATGCAAATTAAAACGTCACTCCTCTTTGTAAAGTTTTCGTTAAAACTCAGTCCAAAATCCCTCGTTGAGGGCGGCCCCCATATCTCAGGCGGCCCCAAAGCAAATTTGAGCGGCCCCCTGATCGATATGGGACCGCCATCAGCAAACACATATCTTTAACACTTAGTCAAAAAATTTCAAAACTCAAAACCAAACACCCCTTTTCTTTGCTGCAGCGACGACAACGAACCAAATCAACCTAAAACTCAAAATCAACCATTAAAACACTAATTGAAGATCAAATTAACACTAATAATCACAGCTAACATCTTAAAGATCATCAATTGCAAGTCATTTCATCTATTTTCTTTCAATTTGAGTCTAGGGTTCAAGATGAACACTAAAATTAAAATTGGGGATTTTTCATTTTTCTTTCAATTTTGTACAAGTAAGAATACTAAGATACAATGTATAACTAATATGCTTCCCTTAGACATAGGAATTGCATACATTAGTGAGTTTGTCGAAAAATTAATTTTGAACCAAAACCCCAATTTTATTTTCAAATCACTCACGTAAGGAACTAAATAAAATTGTTGTTATGCATTGTTAATACAATCCAAAAACGTTTTTAAATACATGCATAGTGATCTCATGACAAAAATTCGAGATACATAATTCATATGTATTTTTTGACTTGTTTAGATGAACGAAATCAAATTAAGGAGCGTTTGGGTTAACTTTTAGGATTTTATTTCTAGGTCAAGTTAATCGTTGCTCTATATTTGTCACATATAGGCACACACTAGGCACGAGCTCAAAATAACAATACAAGTATAAAAAAAATAAGATTTTGGTTGTTTTATTTTAGGTGACAATGCCTCGAATTACCAGACTAGATCATCAAAAGACCCGAAACTACATTCCACTCATATCAAATGAATTTAATCAACCCTTACAAAACACAATTGCAAGTCTTGAAAAATGATACTTTCATAAGGGTAGGGTTGCGAGTTAAAATTTTGAAAACATGAGTCATATCCGTGCTAAGTTTGAACCAATTGATTTTGATTGTTTGTTGAACATAAACGAACAAATCGTTCCTCATTTTGTTCTCGAGTTTTATAGTCAACTCACGTTTGACTATAACTCCAAGGGTCATTTCATCGTCAACTTTGTCATACAAAGTAAGTCATTCTCTCTCACTCTCAAGGAATTCGGTCAAATCTTAAAAATCTCGTTCAAAGGTCAAGTGTCACACACTGACATGTGGTCACTCGACTACTTGTTAATAAGTGTTCTGAGTAAAGGTCGTTATAAAACCACTCATCCCTCTCTAAATGTCGTCAAGTCTCTTATTCAAGTTCCTCGACAGGGTCAAGCTACTCGTACCAAAAACAAGAAAACCATTGTCGTAGATAAAAAAGAAATTTTAACCCGTGAAATTCAACTTCATATGAAACCATGGGTTGATATCATTCCTGAGAATGCCATTTGTTTGGGAGGACATCGAGATCATGTCTCCGCTTGTCTTTTTCATATGCTTTATTGCATTGAAACCACTACTCCATATAATCTAGCATTTTTCATTCTCAAGAGAATGGAAAAGACTTAAAACAAACCTAAGGAACTCTTACCTTATGGAATGCTTTTGACTAGATTGTTCAAACATGTTGTGTTTGTCTTTCCTGAGTTAGCAATTGATCACTACCTCTCACATGATCGAGTCATGCATCCCCTAACTCCTCATTATGAGCGAAAGACGCATCAGATCATGGCAAGAAAAGACCTCGTGGATCAAATGCTAACTCCTCTTCCACCACTCTAAATCATCCATACTCATCTCATCCGTTGGATGACATAGTTGATGTAAATGATGAAGAATCATTTCATTCCAACTTGAAGGATATTAATTTCACACATACTTAGTAACTTAGAGAGAGAAAGCTAGAGAGAGAGTGGATGGGAGAACACACTCAAAAACACACACAAGATTGTGAGAAAATGCATTCAACAAACACCCTCTCCATGTGTGGAGAGGGTTTATATAGTTACAAGATATGGGCCAGGCCGGGCTTTCCTTGGACTTTCTATAAGCCGGCCCAGTTAGCTTACTAATTATTACATAATATTGTCTAACTATTACAAAGGCTCGTGAGATCGATAATGGTCGTCACTTCACTAAAAACTGAATTCCTAACAATCTCCCCCTAAGGGACGATCGTTGAGATCTCATAAATGATCAACACTTTCTCTGTTCCTAACAATCTCCCCCTAAGGGGTGATCATAGAGATCTCTCTTTGTGACCTTGATTATTAATCGTTAAAGCTTCTTGTCTTGATCTTGAGTCCTTTTTATGTAATAGTTGATCTTTTGTCTTGCATCTTTATGTAGTAGTCTTTGATCATTATGCTTAAGCTTGTTCCTTTATGCTTGATGGTCTTGTAATCTTGAGCCTTTATCACTTGATTTCAAACTTCTTGAGATCATAAATCTTGCATCATCATTTGATTATCTTGCAATACTTTGCCTTCTTGTGCTCTTGTGACTTTAGACCAACATGCGCATACCTTTCTTGATTTGATAGCTTGAAAGCTTTAATGATGCATCTTTCTTGAAGTTCTTTAACTTTAACACTTCGTCACTTCGAGAAAGACGTTCTTTATCAGAGTGACGAAAACTTATTTGAAATTCATTGACTTTAATACTTCGTCACTTCAAGAAAGATGTACGGTATCAGAGTAGCAAAAATCTTAAAACATGTACTTGAGCTTTCATGATGTCTTTATGTTTGTCGGTCGGGTATGAACATGCGGCTATGAATATGTGAGTCAGCTGGAACCAGGTACCTTCATGACCATCTTTATGTGAATCAACAATAAAACAGTTAGCAATAAATCTGGGGGACGAATATGGTTTTTTCATTCGCCCGTGTTTGGTTGGAGTAACCTTCGAATCCGTGAGGATCGACCTGTGATCAGGTAGTTTCAATTTAAGAAGAATCTCCTTGACAAGATTTCTAGCTTGTAGTATTGAATCTTTCTAACACATGTGTATTAGATTCATCATACTCAGTATGTTCTCATTATCGGAATGTCTCAAAGCAGACAGCACGATAAGAGTGAACTAGTGAGTTACTGTCTCATCGATTGAATAGAAAAAATTGATTTAAAAATCAATCGACGTGTTACTTGCTAAAGTGTTTTTTGTGACACATCGATAGTGTTAATCATTTCAAAAATTCATCATCAACTGTCAATTCATATACTAGAACAAGTTTGATTTATTAAGAATCGTACCATCGTTTCTTTCCAGTTTTCACAAGCTTGATTCGTATAGAATCGTACAAGTCACCTACCATTAGCTTGTTTGATGTTGGCTCAAGCAGGATTTCCATCTTCACTGTGATTACTTGAGTATCACTCTGATGTTCTAGCAAAATCATAAGGATAATGCGTAGGACTCTTAATATATATTTCTTGTTTTTCACATTGTGTGAATTAGCAAGCATAATTTTGACAAGTGTCCTAATGAGATTTATGGATGATCTCTTTTGGCTCTAGACTCAATAGTGCACTTTGGTTTTAGTGATCGGAGGCTGGAGCAGACTGCCACCTTTTCAATACCAACTAACTTGGAGTGAGAAAGTTGATAGAAATGCGTGTAATCTTCGTGAGAAATGAAACAAAAATCTTTTGAGAGATTCTGAGTGGCTAGGGAGGGTTGTGCATTGCATCACTGGGTCCATGATGTCAGTCTTCAATGTCAGCAATCATCTTTGTGATTCTAGACAGCAAATGTATTGACCCGGTTTCTGCCTAAGTGTAAGGAGGGCTTCTTTCTTTTCACCCTTTATCTTAACTTTTCTTTTTAATTATTCAACCCCTTCAGCGCTTACCGAGACTTCATAACTAGAACCGTGTTGGGTTTGTTCCAGTACTAGCTCCATCTCAGTCGGCACTTTTCCCTTAATCTCACTTATACTCCTTTTTTCATACCTAAGGACTACTATACTATCTAGTGGAATATCCCTGGGTAGATCCCTCCGGTTCTGACTAGATCATGGGAATGGATACCTAAACTTAACCACCTTATAACTCCAATACTGTAATTTAAATGGTCGGTCTTTAGTACTTCTACATTTAAGCTAATTACGTAACCATTTGCTCCCCCTTCATATGTGCATCGATTAATCGAAAGAGTTTTAGCACATATATGGGAAATCGTACAATTGAGATCTTAAAAATCACATTATTAGCCATATATTTTAATCACATGTTCTCCCCTTATCAAAAATATTAAATCTCTTGATATATTCCCTCCACCTTGCTGGTTTTGATACCTCGGAATCAGCAAAACCTAGTACGCACATATACTTGAGATCGTGTTTGAAGAATGGATAAGCTTAAATCTATTCCGTGAGAATCAACTAAGTCTTAAATTGCAAATTAGTCCCTAAAGTTACGAAATAAATGACATCTAAAGCTCTTATAGTTAATATAAATTAACTCTTCTTGAAATTGTGATCCGTCATTATCAAAAACTTTATCCGTTTATTCCATGACTTAATTTGAAAGACCGTTTTAAAAGATTATTTAATGAAAATTTCTACCCCTCAAATAATGACCCGTTTTCTATTTAAAGATCTGTAGTCATTGTTTGAGTGGTCGAATTGTCTTGGAAAATCTTTTTGTTATTACTGACAGCACTGATTCATTGTGAAGATAACTTTTTACCAATAAAAATAAGATTTCTCTTATTTTGACAAAGAAATGCACTGACACGTGCATTAATTTGTATATAGGAAGCACGGGTTGTATTGCAAAGTAAACACAAGCCTTTGCATGGTCATAAAGTAGACCATGCCCGAGAATAAATTCCCGTTATGAGGTCAAGTCTCCTTTTTGACGGAATACTTGCCTTTAAGATGATGACCGGTATGCTATCTGAAATAATAGCAAGCCATTTTGGCATGTTTTGAAAGATTTTGAAACTTCTGCTCGAACTTCATTTACAGCCTCGTATCATTATTAAATGACATTTCTAAGGCCGTAAATGTTATCGATTTTCAGAAGACATGCTAGAATACATATTTTTGTATTTTTCTGATTTTATAATTTGGTATTTTGTTTTTTCTGATTTTATAAAATGAAAAATCTTTTTGTGTTTTTAGATTTAATTATTTACATAGGATACATGAAGAATTACCACCATAATTCTTCCTTTGAGATAGTAGATCTCAACCAGACCGTTTCCCACCGAATAGAATCAGATTGTCTTTTGCGTCAAAGAAGCACCAAATGACATGTACTTATAGTTGACTTCTTGTCAAAACTGGTCGAGAAGGATCGCCGATAACATTCTCCAATGGGTGATTCTTTGTCAACTTAGTGAGAGTATCAAACGATTGGTTAAGATGATGCAAATTTGATGGAATGACCCCTTATAAAGTTGTCTCTTCAAAACTCGGGTCTGAAGAAAGATTATGAAGGATGGGTGCATAATCAAATTGTGCATTATGATGTCCATGAATTTGTTCTTTAACACCTTGATGAATGACTTGAGATTGAATTTCCTAATTTGTTGGTGAAGTACTAGAATATGGTACATCATGATCAATTGTGGTTGAAGAAGATGTAGCGATTATATTAGTAGGAAATAGTACAGTAGCGGGAAGCATAAGAGATACAACACGTGGTGTAGGATTAAAGTACTCATCAAACAGTGGTTGAAACAAGATATCTCAGTCCCTCTTGGAAGGTGGAACATTTGGTGTTGAAGAAGAAGGGTTTTGCACGAGTCCTGAATTGATGTATCCAGAAGTTAATTGATGAAGTCCTAGTCCTGAACCAAGTTGTTCAGAAGTCATTAACCATATGACCATTTGAGGACGGGAGCACACTTATATTGAAAAGATCTTATCTGAGTTAAACCGTATTGATCTCGTTTTATTTACTTTTCTCCCCCTCAAAAATTGTCTAGGAGTCAGCAACATATGCAATTTTTGATGAACCAGTGAATTAAAATACAAGCTATTATACGTTGATCCACTTAACGACTGAACGAGCATGGGAAACTATGAAACTTGTTGATGAGAATGGTCGAAAACAAGAAGATTTCTCTTTTTTCAAAGATAAAGCGCACTAAAGCGTACACTTTTCTTTTCTTAAAACTGAGTTCCAAGCAGAAGTACTTAGAAGTCATTGACCATATTGATTAGATGTGTAGAGCAGCCCGAATCTAATTACCAAGGTACGATTTGTATGACCTGCATTGTACACTTGAAGAGCATGGAGAAATAGAAACATTAGATCCCATATGATTGTTGGGTTCCAAGTGGTTAGGAATCCTAGATTCTACAATCTTAGGTGCACTACTCGACCTCGCATGATTTGTTTCTTTGAGTCTCCATTGAGATGCACTACTTGGTTTTATGTTTGTTGTTACAGTTGATTTAACAAGTTTCCTAGGAGGCACTATTTTAGTAGAAGTGAATCTGGTTAAAGGACACTTAGTTCCAACTATAGTGAAAGTCCTTCCTGTGGGCACCCATTTATATCCAACATTTTTAAACATTTTACCAGTAGGTTTCCATTTTTTCATGTTAATGTTCTTAACAGCCTTAGCTCTAGCACGATCATTCACTTTAGACAAATATTGTTCAACACACAAATCATGTCTTGCATCAAAAAGGCATTTGTTGCATGTTAAGCATATAGATTTAGACTCACTATCTTCTTTAGTCAGACTAGGCTTAGAATTCCTAGTGTGGGCTTCTACTTTTTGAGATTTCTGGTTGATACTTAATGGTTGCATGATCCTATTGTTCTTTGTTTCACTTCGAGGTTTTAATCTGCTATCATTAGTAGAACTGTAACGACCCAAACCCGCTCCGGAGAGTAGGCCGAAATGTCATAATCATGGTGTCATATCAAAGCATAATAAAGGTATAAAGTCATAAATGATAACATAGAACAAAGTGGAAAGCCGGAATCAAACATCGGCTCCCAATTATGAGATCAACATGAATAAC